>JBBMKD010000044.1:4609713-4627394 GCA_037834095.1 Argya squamiceps | reverse complement strand
AAAAAAGAAAATATAGAAACTATCCTGTGTCTTCTGCTGGACAAGCTGAGTGCCTGGTAGGAGACACGAGCAGGGGGGATCAGGTGGATTTTTAAGAATCCCAACAAAGAGAATGATGAGGTGAGCTCAGAGCTCAGCAGGTGGTGGCACAAAGCCACAGCAATCTGGACAGTGAGCAGAGGGAGAATAGAGCAAAATGCCCAGTGAAAGAGATTCTGCTGGGTGCTTTTCTGCCAGAAAATGTGAATTTCCAGAGCTGCTCACAACACAGGAATGCCCATCTCCCAGTCAAAATCCCAGTGCTCAAGCTTTAAAGTTCTTGAGTTAATTAAGATCAATGCTGGGACATGTAAACTGTGTGTATCAGATGTTTAAAGAAGTTTTTGTGTGCACACACCCAGATGTTTACAGACAGTTATTTTCATATCAGCACATTTATCAAGCCTCCTGGATGCTGCAGGTTTAAGGCCTTCAGTTGCATTTTGGGAAACCTATCCCACTGCACGTGGATAAAATATTTTTACATCTTCTCCTTTCCAGGTGCATTTTCCACAATGTCTGTGTGTACACCAGGATCCCTCCATGACTGGACGGGGCAAACAAAGTCCTTTTTGTGACTTTGCAGCTCAATTTTGAGCAGCTTTCAGGACTTCCCAGCGCTCTTTGCAGACCCTGAAGTCCAGGCAAAAAAACAAACAGAAAGGGTGAGGGGTTGGGGTGAAGGGGAAGGAGAGGTTTCTGTGGAAAAAGAAGAAATTTCTGACCACGATCCTTTTATTGGCCTGGAGGAACCGTGGAGATTAACAACCAGCGACTCCCCCCTTCCCTTCCCTGCCACCCACCCCCCTGCAACCCCGGGACCTGAAACAATCCGGTAGAAGGTGTGACTTCAAACTCGGTGGTAGGGATAAAGAGAAAGGAAGCCGGAATGCAAGCACTTGTGTGATGTGATTATTCCCAGAAATGCCTCGACATCTCCCCGCCGGCCCAGCCCGGGGCCGGGGAGCTCGCAGCGAGGTGCTGACCGCGACTGCCGCGACTCTGTGATACCTTATCGGGCCGGGCAATGTCCCCTCGTAGTTACAAGCGGAAATAGGGCCGGGAGCCAGCCCCAGCCCTCTGCCAGGGCAGCCCGGCATCCATGAGACCTCTGCCGAGCCCCCCGCCAAGGTAAAAGGGGCTCCGCTGCAGCCCCCGGCCGGCCCTGCCCGGGCACCGCCCGCCTGCGCTGGGCTGGGCTCGGGGCCACCCCCGGGGCTGCCACCGGGGACAGCCGGGGAGGGATTCGGGGACCCCGTGGGGATGTGGGGACCCCATGGGGATGTGGGAACACCCAGAGGATGTGGGGGACCCCATGGGAATGTGGGGGATGTGGGACACCCCATGGGGATGTGGGGACCCGATGGGGATGTGGGGGACCCCATAGGACATGGGGTCCCGATGGGGATGTGGGGATCCCACGGGGATGTTGGGACCTCATGGAGACGTGGGGACCCCGTGGGGATGTGGGTGATCCCATGGGGATGTGGGTACCTGCTGGGGATGTGAGGGACCCCATGGGGATGTGGGGTCCCGATGGGGATGTGGGGGACCCCATGGGGATGTGGGGTCCCGATGGGGATGTGAGGCAAATCCCACAGCACGGAGGGGCCAGGTCCCACCCCTGGGTGCAGGGAAATTGGGGTGCACGGACTGGGAGTGTTTTGGACTTGCTGTCCACCCCCAGCAGAGGAGCCTGGGGGGAGGTTTGGGTGGCGAGTTTTGGGTGCGAGTGTGGCTAAAGATGCTCTGGTAGAACTCGCCATGTCACTTCTTCAATGCTTGATGATGAATTTATTCACCTGAAGTGATACCCAGCTCTGATCCCATGTCAGCAGAGAAAAACAATTCGCCTATTCTCTCATATATATATTTATATATATATATATTTAATTATTTAAATAATTTCATTTACAGGGGAGGTGGAAGCGAGAGAGGGCTAATGTAGAACAGGTGTTTTGATTTCACGTTCTTCTTTGAAAAGCAAATCTTGCCATTCGGAGCCCCTATCCACCCTTGGATGGTGAAGAAATTAATAATGGGGATTGTTTAGGAATTCATCAAAGAAAACCCCATCCCCTTTCTCCGCCTCCCCTTCCCTGGGTCGTCGGTGGGATCCAGCTGCCCCTGATTGGAGATGGCACAAAGCTTTGGTGTTTGATTTTTTTTTCCAATTTTTATTTATTTATTAATTTTTGGTGGTGGTGGTTTTTTGTTTTGTTTGTTTTCCAATGCTCTGTTTGGCGCTGTGAGTCAGGAACTTGGCACAGAGTGAGAGGGGCTGGCTCTTCTCCCCCGCCGTGGGCTGTGAGGGACGGGGCGAGCAGGGAGAGCCAGCCCGGGTGTGGAGGGGCGGCGGCTTTTCCTGCTCCATTCCCGGCTCCATTCCCGCACCATTCGCGCTCCATTCCTGCTCCATTCCCGGCTTTATTTCCTCTCCATCCCCGCTCCATTCCCGGCTCTATTCCCGCTCCATTCCCGCTCCATTCCTGCTCTATTCCCGCTCCATTCCCGCCCCATTCTCTGCTCTATTCCTGCTCCATTCCCACTCCATTCCCTCACCATTCCCGCTCCATTCCCTCACCATTCCCGCTCTATTTCCTCACCATTCCTGCTCAATTCCTGCTCCATTCCCTGCTCTATTTCCTCACCATTCCCGCTCCATTCCCTGCTCTATTTCCTCACCATTCCCGCTCCATTCCCTGCTCTATTTCCTCACCATTCCCGCTCCATTCCCTCACCATTCCCTCACCATTCCCTCACCATTCCTGTACCATTTCCTCACCATTCCCGGCTCCATTCCCGCTCCATTCCCTCTGGAAGCCGGGATGGGAACACTCGTGGATTTGGAGAGCTGCCCCTGAACCTCCCCGGCCCTTCCAGGGATCCACATCTCCATCGCTGCTCCTGCCCAAAAAGTAGCTCAGTATATAAATATATAAATAGATATAAAATATATTTATATATAAATATATAAATATATAAGTATATAGTTATATTATGCATTATATATTATATATTACACATTACATATTATATATTACTTATCTAATATAAGCTATAAAGATAGATATAAATATTTCTCTGTTGTTTCTGCTTCTCTCCTACCCCGTGAATAATAAAAACCACAGAACCGCAGCCCGGGGGCTCCGTGTGTCCATCGGGTGACACAAAATGTGTCTGGATCTTGTGACGGTACCGGGGGTCCATTCATCCCCAGCTCTCAGAAACAACTCGGGGACACGGGGATGAACGAAATATTTGGGTTGGTTTGGGTTGTTGGTAGTTTTTTGGGTTTGTTTTTTTTGTTGTTGGTGGTGGGTTTTTTCCATTTTATTAATTATCATCCATCAGAAAAAATTGTATTTTGATGATTTTCCCGTTGCCCGAGAGCTTCAAGGTTCCTCCCCGCTCATCTCCCGAGGTTCACATAAACGAAAAGGAGTGGTAGGAATGAGATAAATCGTTATACTGGGGAAAATAGCGTCTGCACTGGGGTGATTTGGAGTGAAATGGGGACTGGAGAGTCAACATCGAGTTTGTAAAGCCACGGTAACAAGTGCCACGCCGTTTGTGGGAGCTGGTTTTAGGACTGGGCTTTAAATAAGCCTAAAACGTGAGTAACTTCTGGCTTATGCTCGCCACTGTGAGGATGAAATGAATTCAGGATCCTAAATGATGTTTGCGGCTAAACTCAAGCAAATTAACCAAATATTTGGCGGTTCAAGAGCCCCGTTTTGCTCTCGATTTCAGGGCTTGTGCTGCTGCTGTGGGAAAGCCGTGGGTAAATACATCCCTCCGAAATTCAATTTCTCCTGCCTGATCCCGCTGTAGGTGCTTGTGCCCAAGCAAATTCCTGCCTACCGCTGCTGCCTGCTCCGAGGAAACAGATTTTCCTGGAGCAATTTCCCCCATCCTTCTCTTTGCGAGGTTGTTCCGTCCTGCAGAAACCCCGGCTAATTTCCCCAGATATTCTTAATATTGGCCACGAAGCCGAAGGAACGAGCTGGCCCGTTCCTCCTGTGGCTTCAAAGGTTGTTTCAAAGCTTGGATTTGAGCTCAGGGTGGTTGGAGGGGCTGCCCGCACCCCATTTTGAAAAGTCAATGGGGAAATCAGAAATGAAACATCTCCGAGACGGAGAAAGTCCTGTGAAAACTCTCCAGACACTCAGTCCCGCCCGGGGCTTCTCCCTGGCCAAAAGCACCCAGCAAGTGCATGGCGAGAGAGATTCAGGGTTTAAATTAGGTAGAGAGGAAAAGAGAAATGTTTTCTGTGTGGAGAACAGGGAATTTGCCTTCTTTTCCAAAGGGGAGGTAAAAAAAAAATAGTTCTGGGTTTGGTTTTTTTTTTTTTTCTTTTGTAATTTCTCTCACGAACTGCTCCAATTTGGTAGCGATCGCTGTTTTTTAATGCTGAGCCTAACAGGAGTCGGGCTTTGCCCGAGGCCAGGCAGCTCCTTCCAAGATCCGGGATGCCTTGCTCATATTCTCTACAAACTGCTTTATTCCCCCTCAAAAAACCCCCGAAATTTCCAGTCATTCTCTCGAATGCCCCCCCAAAATATCTCATTAAAACCAACCCACCCCCAGCGCTAAACCCGGATTTATGGGGAGTCACTTCGGACTCAGTTGGAGGGAATTTATTCCTTTTTTTTTTTTCCTCAATCTTTTCAGAGTAAATCTTTTTTCCTCTCCCGTTAGAACGCTCCCGAATTTCTCCCCCCTCCCGCTTTTGGGTGTAATTTAAATCCTCCGTTCAGCCCGAACAATAGGGGCCGTAAACCCAGACTCGAGGAAAGTTGTCGGCAGGGACGGAGGAACCGCAAACACATTTTTTTCCCCCAACCATACAATGTGGAAACTCTTAAAGGGCGCTATCTGTAGACATCTTGCAATCACTGGTCTTCCTTGTCATCTGAAGGAGAAAGGGGGAAATATATTAAGTGAAGACACACTTTAAAATTACTTATACATTTTAAACATGCTGGCAGAGGGAACTGCCTGATAAACTCTTGCCCAGATTTCCTTTTTTTCGGTAAATTATTTCAAGTTGTTACACAAATATCTCCCGCCTCTCTCTTTTTGCCCCCCGTGTTTTTAATTCGAACGAAAACAAATTCCTGCAGCCCCAAAACCAGCTCGGACTTGGGCCGGTCCTGCAGCCCCGCGTGGGTGCGAACACCCACCTCAGCTGGGCTTAGAAAATGGGGAAAAAAACCCGACAACGATAACTTAAATAGGTTAAAACGCTTTCTAACGAGCCGGCACAGCGCCTGGTGTTGCAGCCAGGTGGGAGCTGAGCTGCGCTTGCTTTCCCCTGAGCCAAAACTCCCCCAAAAGCAGTCGGGGGAGAGAATTATTTCTCTGCTGACGAATTTGCGAGCCCGGCTGGCCATGCCTGCCGCCCAGGGCTGCGGCCAAGCTCACGCTGCCGCCTGTAAAGCCGCCAGCTCCGCAGGCGGAGGTTTGGCCCGGGAATAAACCGAGCGACTTTCCCACCGTGCGGCCGCGCTCCTCGGCTTTGCAAACAGGATTGATCCGGACGGGGAGCGCTGCGAGAAGCAAGCAAAGCTCTGGCTTTTTTTTTCCTTCTTTTCTTTATTTTTTTATATATTTTTTTCTCGTTTCTCTGGGGTAACATTGAACATTTTTTTTCTTTTCTTGTTTTTTAATAAAAATGGGGAAAGGCCCGGAATTGGGAAGGGGATGAGCTGCCTGGTCAGGGATATCCCGTGGTGGGGAGGGGAAAATGGGGTAGTTGGGGGTGGAGGAAGGATCCGGCCCCGATTCGGGGGAGCTGCGGGGGTGGGGGTGACCCAAAGGAAGGTCTGGACAACCGAGGGGCTGCGTGGATGAAGACTCGGGTCTGCTCCGAGGCAGGATCGGGTCCTTCTTCTCCAGCGGGATGTCCAGCCTCCCTCTCTCCCCCTCCCGCTCTTCCAGCATCTTCAAACAGCGTCCACAACCTGAGGGTAACGGCGCGGGGGGAGGGGGCTTTCTTCTTTTTTTTCTTCTTTTTTTTTTCTTTTTTTTTCTTCTTCTTTTTTTTTTTTTTCCCCCGTTAAGTCTCTTTCAAGCTGAATTTATGTTTGTGTGATGAAATGCCCCTCTGTGTTTAACATTCCCAATGATCATTTGTTTCCTTAGCTCCATTACTCCTTTATGAGAGCGCCTTTCGCCCGGGCATGTTTAATCATAACCGCTTACGCAATATTTTCTTTGGGATAGATTCACTCAGCCTTATTACATATCAATTATTTCCTTACAACTTCGTTCCACACCAGCTGCTTTGTTATCTGGGCCTGCCACCCCTTCACCCCCTCCTCCCCATCCCCTCGGCGTGTGGTGGGAAGGGAGGGAGACGTTTGTTTTTCCTAGGATAAAATACTGCTAATAATAATGCAGATTGAGTGGAAGGAGAAGGGGGAAGAGGAGGGAGAAGCCGGGCCGGGGATGCTCCGCGGGGCTGCGTGTCCCTGTCCCAGGCAGTACCGTGGGGGTCCCCCGGGATCCCCTTGCCCCGTTTTTCCAAGTTTTGCACCTCATTTCGGAGCTGCTCCGCTGGGTTTGCGCCTCCCAGGTTTCGGTGCTGGCTCGGAGCAGAGATTTCTGCTTCACAATCCCCGAGGGAGCTTTCCCCACCCGGCCTCCCGCCGGCCCCTCCGGCAGCCACCCATCTGGAAAGGACATTTCCAATCGATTCGCGCCCCTCCCGCCCGGACTGCAGTTCGAAATCATTTCAGTGCGAGTTTTATCGGAATTTTACATCGTAAACACGCTGCCAGATTTGGCTCCTCTTCCCGATGCCGGTTTTCCTGGGCTGGCCCGGGATGGGCTTCGCTCTCCGCACCCCAGGGCGCTGTGCAGGGGCTGCCCGGGAGCTCCTGGCCCCCGGGGTGGGCTGCGGGGAGCTTTTCTCCTCGCCCGGCTGGAAAAGACAGGAGGCAACAATCCCGACAGGAGGGAACCATCCCTGACAGGCAGGGAGAGCCGGGCCCGTGAGACCCCGCGGTTCTCTCTTCTCACCTTCTGCTTTTTACCCTTCCAGCCCCAAAACTCGAGTGACAGAGTTTTAGTTCCCGTTTGGGGAGCGCGGCACAGCAAAGATTCCTTTCCTATTTTTTGCCCTTTTCCTTCTTCTTATTTTTTTTTTTTTAGTTTTAATTCTTATTCTCCCTGATGCTGAAGAACCCGAGATCCTTTGGTTCAGTCGTGTCTTTATAGGGGAAATATATATCCATTTATGTGGGCTATAAAGCTGCGCTGGGGAAGGGAGAGTGACCTGCTGCAGTCCTGCCTCCTGCGCCATCGGGACACGCCGGGACAGGGACTTGGAGCTGGGACACCCAGATTTGGGGGGTGTCAGGAGCCCCGGCAAGACGCACTTGGGAACTGCTGAATTTCCTGGCTCTGGCGAGCTGCTCTCTCCATCATCTTTACGCGCACACACGGATATGTGAACAGATGACTTGGCACCGGCGAAAAACACTTAAAATAATGCCTCTGCCTCTGGCCAGGCCTGTGTAAATATCTCACTCTCCCACATGCCCGCCTGGCTTTTCCTGATGCTGCGTTACTTGATCACAAATACATAATTTGCACGAGTGTGTGTATACACGGGCCCGCTTTGATCTCGGCGCAGAAATGCCCCCCTCCCCTCGCCTTCGAGGGGCTGCAGCCCCGAGAACAAAAGCGGAGAATAAAAATGCTCAAATAACACATTTTCAAATGGGAAGCGTGTGTCGGCTTCCTTGAGTGATTCTGGCACTTGGAAAGGGGTGGTGGCGGTGGGGGGGGTGGTGGAAAGAGACTTTATTGAACATATAAATTTAAACTCAGTTACCGCTAACTGTTGCCTTATAAAAGGGGTCCATATAACCCACATCCATTTTTTTTTTCTCCTGGAGTCCTCAGGCATGTTTCCCAGCGCAGCCGATCTCTTGGCAGCGCCAGGCTGCGAGGAGCGGGGCTGGCCGCGGGCTTTCGCAGGGGGAGATGTTTATTTTTCAGTCATTGTTGGCTCCCTCCCCTGGATTATTTTACTGCTGCAGATTTAAGCCCTTCTACTTATTTCTTGATTCCCTGGCAGCGCTCTCGGCGAGCTGCTCGCAGCTCTGCGCTTTCTCCCTTCGCTGCGTCTCGGGGTGGTGAAATTACAGGCTACGAGGGAAATGTGTAAATTATAGGGTTTATTAAAATGTAGGCGAGCGTGGCTCTCCAGGAGAAACAGATGCAGGATGGCTCGAAGTCAGGCAGGCTGACAAAGTGCAGAGCAGCGGGGCAGGGGAATCATTAGAGGGACATTTCCCGCAGGGAGAGAGGAAGCGGCCCCGGGGTGCCGCGGGGAGCCTCTCCCTCCAGGAGCCCCCGAAAACCAGCACAGATTCCCCCTGGGAACAGCGAGGAGGTTGATCCCAGTAAAGCGGATGAGACCTCTGAGTGTTCAGCCCCTAAATGCTGCATCCCTTCTCTCCCAGCCCCGGGAAGTCCGAGGGGTTTCCCCCCTTCTCTCCCCACGCAGAGCCGGCCTCGCAGGCGATGATTTATTTAGGCTAAAGCGTAATTCTCACTTTATAGTTTGGCTTCTCCAGCATTAACCTCAACTGCTTTTATGTGAATCTCAGGGATGATGAAGGGACTTTCTGCGGCAGTAGAGAGCTCTCTGAAGGACCTTGAGGTCTGGGCACTGAAACTCCCTTTTCGCTCTTTCCCTCGCTGCAGGGAAGAGCAAACCGGCAAGGAACGGGGCTGGGAAGTGGATACAGAGGGGGGAGTGGAGGAAAAAGCCCTGGATGAGGTGTCTTGGTGCTGCCCCGGCTCACAGTCCGCAACAGGGGCTCACCCTGGGACATGGGGGTGGAAAAAGCAGGCTGAGATCGCATCAGGAGGGTGAGGGCTGGTGACAGGAGCCCGTCCAGCTTTCCCTGAGGTCAGGTGGAGGATGGTTGTGTTCTCCTGGGCAGGGCAGAGGTACATCCTGCATCTCTCAGGAGCTGTTGTCGCCCTGCCAGAGGAAGGACAAATATCCTGCTGGGAAAGGGAATCCTTTTCCCGTAAAGGGAATCCTGGGGCCGCTCTCTCAGCGCTCGTTTCGACACGTCGCGCAGCTAATGAAGCCTTTATTTATGCGTGCGGTTTCTGTTTGTTTTGGAGGGTGTCGGAGCAGCCAAAAGCAGACAGAAGTTAACAAAGGAAAGCGTTATTTACTAATCCCCTCGCAGCGTTTATTCGAGGTAGCTAAAACACCGTCATAAAAGGAGTAATTAGGAGGGTACTGGAGTATTCATTCAACTCTCGTCTTCAAGAGATTGTTTTGGGGATCTCAACCAGCCTGGCTGTTTTACCACAACGTGGCCGTCACTCCCTCCTGCTCCTCGGGCTCTGAATTGGGGAGGTGCCCACACCTCCGTCCCCTGTAAAATCAAACCTTTATTGGTTCTACAGTGCTGTTTATCAGTCCTGCCTCTCAATTTGTGTCCTGCAAACTCATTCATAAGCTCAGCTGTCATTTTTCCTCCCTCCCTCCGTCTCTTTTTAAAAATTTGTTTGTTTGTTTCTAGCCACTACATTAATTTAAGAGGTACACAAGGACGAGGAAATGGTCCTTAGACAGCTTTGGAATCGGCCCTCTGTGAGGGGAAGTTGAGACAGGTCTGGGTAGGAGAGACTGGAAGAGCAGCTGGGTTTTACATAAGGATGTGGGAGAGCTGGGGCTGAACAGTGGGAACGGGGAAAGAGGCCAGGTCAGCAGGGAACAGGAGGAGAAACCTCCTCCATGAGCTCCATTCCTCCTCTGGGGAAGCCCTTGCTCTGGACAGATGCAGGAATTGCTGAGAGGTTTGTTCTCTCATTCAGCGAGGTTTCCTAGCTGAGATGCCTTTGAAAGACGAGCAGATTTGCAAATAAAGGACTGTCAAAACCAGCTCTTCAGTTCAGCCTTCCGTCCTCTTGACACAGGGATGGGAGTCCAAAGAGGCTGGTTGCTGAATGGAAAAGTGCCTGATGTGATGTGGGGAGAGTTTATGCACTCAACAGTTGTGCTCTCAGTGCAAAGAGGGGGCTTTTTATGCTGCTTGATATTTCAGCAAAAGCTGAAGAGGAAATGAAGCAAACCCGTCTGCATTTCCAGAGGGAATTCTGCAGTGTGCAGGCTGGAAACATCTCCCTCTTTTCCCTTGGACTCCGTGGCTATTTTTATGTTACTTTAGATCATGCTCCTGCGTTCTTGGACTGCTTCTTCTGGGGTGCTAGTCTTTCTAAAAATAGGGGAAAAAAAAATCTGTTCCTAGAAGTTCTTTCTATATTTGACTGTTGGCTTCTTATTTTTAACGAGGTTTTTTTGGTTTGGTTTGGTTTTTTTGGTTTTTTTCTTTGGAGCCAATGAGGTCACCTTTTCTCCTTTGCTGAGAGGAAGGAGACCTTTGCATAAATGCCTATACTTTGCCTCGGTGCTTATCTCAGCCATACATAACTCTCCCAGCGCTGCACTGATTTGTGAGCCGGGGAGGACCAGCCCCACGTGTTTGGAAACACCAGGACAGCCGGGCAGGCAGGAGCTATCAAGTGTGAGGGTGATTAACTGGATGGAGGCCTCCAGGCTGGAGCAGCACGAGCACAGGGCTGTGAGGATGGAAGAAGACAAGTGTCAAGTGCTGGCTCTCAGCTGTGCATGGAGCTGGTGTTATTCCACGATCCAAAACCCGGCCACCCGCTCGTGCTGGGCTCAGTTGTCCCCCAGCTAAGGAACTAAACAAAGCCAAGGTGCCAGCTGAAGCCTCCAGCTCAAATTGTCCTGTTAGAGCCTTCACTACACTCGTGTGGGGAACCTTCCTGACTGATGGGAAGAGTGCAAAAGGCAGGTTGTGTGTGGGAGGAAGTGATAAAACAGGATTTATCCGGAGGGAGGGAGGTCCTGCCTGGCTACTGAGCAGCTCTGGGCTGCTGCTGCTCAACTCCAGTGCCTTGGACTGTTGCCTGTGCTCTCTGCTTCCCTGGGCTGCTCCTTCTGCTGCAGATGGATCCATCAGGCTCTGCCTGTTTCCACTCCTGGCCACTCCACTTCAGAAGAAGAAGAGGAAGGTCCTGCAGCTCAGGGATGGTTTCTCTTTTCTGCCATCTGCCTCAGAAGTGCTGCCCTGTGATCACAGAATTCACTTTTGCTGCAATGCCTGGTGGGTTCAGAGTGTCTCAGCCCCAGATCTGTTCCCACAACAGTTTTTTGCTTCCATGGCTCCTGCCCAGCTGAGGTGGGCCTGGAGGAATGTGGGATTTGCCATCCCAGAGCAAAACCAGTGTGGCCAGTGACACAAACCGGACACCAGCACGAGCCCTGTAAATACAAGTGTGTGTGCACCAGTCTGGGTATTCACCACATATTTTATCCCTAAAAATGCCTCAGCCTGTTGTAATGAGCCTGATCTCTGTGGAAATGAGCAATGCATCTCTCTCCTGTCTGCTGCTGTGCCTCCAGTTCCTCTTGCAGCCTCTCAGGACCTGACATCCATCTCAGACCCAAAGACAGAAAAGACTGAAGGGTTTTATTGTGTGAGACACCAGGGATGGATTGAGAATTTCCAGCCAAGGATCAGCAGAGGTGAAAATGAAGCAAAACCGAAGCAGAGGAGGGATTGATACTGGTGGGATATCAGTGACAGTGGAACTGGCTTTTCCATTTGAAAGGAAGAGCAAGGATGTGGGAAGAGGTCTTCCAGTCCACCGAGGGAGAGCAGAGGCTGAAAGGAGGCCCCAGCATGAATTCTTCCCTTCCCACTAGCTTGGAGAGTTTTCTCTATCCTGTACAGAACGTGATACTCTCTCAGGAGTGACCCTGCTGACCTCCCACCTCCTGATAGGATGGCGAGTAAGTGAGTGCAAAATAAATGGCACCAAATAGACCTTTTCAAAGAGAACGAGGGAAATAAATCAGGTTATTCTGGTGCGGCATTGACAGCATGTCAAAACAACTCCCCAAAGCGTGAAACTTGGCTGGGGAATGGTAATTCCACTGCCATGATCCCCACATGCCAGATGTATGGCTTATCATCATGTCTGTCTGTCTGTCTACCTGGCTGCCTACCTGCTGCTCCCACAGGATCCAGTCTGGGAGCACACATGAGCTTTTTAGGAGCTTTTCTCCCATTCCGGAGCAGAAAGTGGGGTCTAAATGGGTGAGGATTACTCAGGGTGGAAGGGCTGTTAGAATGTAGTAGCTGGGGACTCAGTGTGGCAGTGCCATGTCAGATGGGTGGTTATATTTTATTTCTGTTTTATGTACAGAAGCCCTGCTGTCTTGTTGAGATCCATCAGGCAGGTGGGTGCTAGCAAACCCTGGTGGATGCTGCACTCTCAGCCTGGTGAATTATTATATTATCCAGGCTTCTATTACCCAGAGCACCTTTCCAGCTTTCCACAGAGCAGTGACAAACAGATCTAGAGCTCATCCTGCTAAAAAAAACCCCCACCCTCATTGCATTGTGTTCTGTGGAGACCCAGCCTTTGGGATGCACACAGAAAACCACTGCTGGCTAATTCCACTGGGAAAGTGGGACAAAAAAATGAATGTGAGATCTTGGTAGGCTCTCAGCATTGATCTGTGCTGATCAGGAGGAGCTGATGGACGAGGTGGGAACACCAGGCAGAGAGCTCCACACCCTCTGTGGTTCTCCAGACACACATCCCTGGATTTGCCCTGTACAGGAGCCTTTGAGAGGGAAGGCAGATGTGGATTTCATGCCTGTGAGCTTCATGGCTTACCCCAGCAGGAGCAGAATAAAGAAGGCTTAGAAATGCTACTGAAGTTAGTTAGTATATTGGAACATTCCTGGAGATTTCTGTAAGTCCAGAAAAACTGTAGAAAATTATCCTCCCCAGCAATTTCCAGGGCTAAAGGCTGAGCTCACTTCCAGTAGTGCAGCTGCTGTAAATTTCTACTAATTAGCAGAAGGCTGAGTAATCTGGGGAGTAGTTAATGTTTTGGCATTTGTGTGCTTGTTTGTTTTTCTCTTTGGAGGATTAGGGGGAAATGGATCTGTGCTGCATGTTGGATCTGGTAGCAGGGGGGTGTTTCTGGTGCCAGTTTGGAGCAGATTTCCTGGCTCTGCAGAGCCTGTTTGAGCAGTGGAGCTCAGGACACAGCCAAGGCCTTGAGAGCACAGCCTTTGATCCCAAGCAGAGCTACCAGCAATCCTGTCCAAAATCCATTGGGAATTTTGTGTTTCTGGAGGTGATCTTGGAGCTGTAGCTTCCCTAGGTGGGGGACTGTAGGAGTCTGAAGGAGCTTTAAACAAAATTGCTGCTGTTAGTGGGATGTAAATGAAACATCACCACCAGAAGAACTCAGAGCAGGCAGGTACAAGCTTCAGAACGATGCCTCATCCATAAAGTCTCCCTGACCCTCAGGTATTGGTTTTGCCTAGGCTGAAATTTAGTGATTCAGGACTTAGCTATGCAGGATTCTCTGTTTTAAAAGTAGATAAAACCCCTTTCTTCTGACTTCAGGTGAGCCTGGAGTGACCAGTGTGGTCTGGTGGAGCAGGAGTGAGGAGGGAGGTGTCCTGCCAGACAGGAGCAGAGCCCAGGCTCTGTGATTTCCCAGGACTTCCACCTCGTTTATGACACCAATCCCCCCCCTCACCTGGGGTCATGAGCCTCACACCCCAAACGAGAGCAAGGGGAGATGTCCCACCTGACCCTGCTGGGGCTGCAATTCCTGCCAGGCAGATGTCAGAGCCCTGCTACTGCAGGGCCAGGGAGGGCTGGCAGAGCCTGGGAAGGGACCACCTGCCTCCTGGAGCACAGGCAATTACAGGTGACCATGGAAGAGCTGCTTAATCCAGAGGGGTCCCCGGCACATCCAGCGCATGCTGCAGGCCATAAAACACTTCCCAACACCCTATAACAAATTTAAGACCCTTAGTACAAAAGAGCAAAAGCCACAAAACCTTGAACATGCAGGAGAGATCAAGGGCAGTGCCAGTGTCCTGGGTCCCAGCAGTAGCAGGGAAATTGTGAGGTGAAAATGTCCAGATGATCTTAGGAAGTGGACCATGGCCCACCCTACAGAGGAAAAGCAAGAAAACCCCATCAGTCCCTGCCAAATCTGACCCGAGGGGAAATTCTTTCCTGAACACAGGCCAAAACCCAAAGTAATTGCATATGTACTCTTTAAAAATGAATTTTATTTAGGAGAAACACATTGTCATCATCATCCTGTAAACTGCGCCAAATGTGCGCCGAGGACTTTCCGTGGAAGGAGGACTGGAAGGAGCTTTGCAGAGATTCTGGGATGAGTGAGGGACCTCCATCCCACACAGCCTGGCTGCTGGCAGAGAGAGGACCCCCTGGAACACCCCGGATTTCTCGGGAAATGAAGTTTGACTTCGCTGGAGCTGCTTTGTTTTTTTTCTTGCAGGAGTCCCCCTGCCAGCTGTGGTGCTTTGGATTGATGGCTCAGAACCAATGTCAGCCTTCTGAAAGCCAGACAAAGCTTTGGGAAGGGTTTCCTCGAGGTCCTGGCCTGAGGAACCTCGCTCAGGGTTGTAGCATCCATCGTGGCTGCTTGAGCACAAAGCAGCCACTCTGTGCCTCTGCTGAAATCCTCAGGGCTTGTAAAAGCCCCGAGCACCACTTCAACCTGACTAACCAGACTGAAGGGCTTGTTCTTAAGGGAAAATTGCTCCTGTTTCCTGCAGTTCCAGCCCCTTTTCTCTCTTTTCCATCTCTGTCCCCTTTGATTGCACTCTCTGCTCTCAGTTCAGGCAGCAGTGGCAGTCAGGGCTCTCTCAGGCTGCAGTTCCCCCGTGTCTGTGGAAGCAGATGGATTTTAGAGCACTTGCCAGGAAGATTTATCCAAATTAGAGCTTCCAGCCTCACTAAAGCAGCCAGTTCTGTGCTCTGGATAGAATTTGCATAGGCTGGGAGGGAATGAATGGAGGTGGTTTTGGTCTCTTCCCATCCTTTTACAGATCCTGAAATTCCTTATTTTCATAGAGGATGAGCCCACCATGAAATCTCAAAGCAACCCAAATGGCATCATAAAAGACATCAGACTACTCTGTCATTTTACACAGAGTTTCACAATCATTCAAAAAAAGGGGTCAAAAATCACACAGAGAGATTGGAATTTTCTGTCAGAGACCCCAAAATTTTGCCTTTCCTGGGAAGGGAATCAGGGCTCCCATGACTGGATACTGATTTGGGAAACCCTGGGATACTGATTTGGGAAACTCTGGAAGTGTGGGATGTGCTGCTGGCCCTGAGGACACACGTGTAATAAGGACCCTCATGCACTAGGGACTGCACAGACACCACTGATCCATTTGGGATTCTGCTGACAGGGATGAGCAGCAGCTCTTACACCAGGGCTTCCCAAACTCTGAAATGTGGGGATTTGCATCGCACTGAAATTGAAGTGGACACCAAAATGTCTTGATTTTTTGTGTTGTGACACTGGTGACACATGCAGAGAGCTGATGTTTTCAGGTCTGTAGGTGAAGCCACAGACAAAAATTTGGGGCAGGATGATCCTGGCTGGAGAACTCCTCAGGGTGAGTGAGGTCTCATCCCTGCAGCCGTGGTGTTTGCCATGGGGAGATCTGTCCTTCTGCCCCACCCCAGTGACCCTGGGCATCTCTGGCCGCAGGAGGGGTCTCACAGGGGCTCTGCAATCCAATCTCCACTGAAACCTGGTGGCAGGAAAGCTTTGGCACAGGGAGGGCTGTGCCCAGCACGGTGTTTGCAGCATCCCTGAGTGACCAGCAGTGATACCCAAGGCAGGGCAATGGGCTCAAGCAGCTGCAGCTTCACACTCCTGCCTGGCCCCAAATCTGCTCCGGGTGGACATTTCCACCCTGAATTCCCCCTCAGGCTGATTTCTGAGCCTGCTGAGCTGTCAGACAGCCTGGCTTTGGTGGGAGCCCTGCTGCAGGCTCCCTTCTTGTGCCTGCAGAGAGCCTGGAGGAGCATCAGCAGGTCCAGCAGGCCCAGCTCTCACTGGGGATTCCCAAATGAGCCCTCTCTCACCTCTCCCAGCTGCAGAAAATACTGCAACAAGGTTTAATGCCAGCTCACCTGGTAAAGATGGAGAGGCAAGTGCTGTGGAGAGACTGTTGGCATCTATTCTTTTTTAATAGGAGGATTTAATTTCTATATATTTGGAAAGAGCAGGTTGAAAGCACAAGTCAGTGTGAAGTTAAAACATGCATATGAGAAATAAAAGTAGCCCATGCTGGGCTTGATGGAGAGAAGGGGAGCTTGCACCACTTCCATTAAAAATGACATTTAAATGGAAGGTGAACTTGAAACTTTGACAGGACCATGTCCATCCCCTTTGGAGCCTGCAGAGCCAGGGTAGAGCAGCTTTCCCTGCTGATCATCCCTTGCTGGTTTTTGTGTCCCTTTTGAGTGTGGGGTGGGTTCACTGAAAAGAAAAATAACCAGTTTTTTTTCCTGAAATATCCCTGTCAAAATCAGCTCCTACAGACAAACCACTCTCCTGGTGGAGATCTCGTTTAGGAATAGCTGATGTGCTCCGCTTTCCTCCTTTCTGTGATGGGAAAAGGGTATTACGGGGTGTGCTCAGGTGCCATCCTGTGTCTGAAGATGACATGGGGCATTTGGACTTTAGTAAACCTCAGTTCCTGCAGTTTTCAGCACCTGCTGAGCTTTAAGGCTCGGTCTGGAGACCTTGTCTGGGCTGTGAGTCCCAAGTCCCCAGGTTGGGACTGAGATTTGGCCATTTCCCACGGGGCTGGGCCGTGCCAGGCTGTTCCTGCCAAACCCACTGGAGGGAAATCAGACCAAAAACATCATGGAAGGGAAAAAGACATGAGAAGAAAAACAAAGAAACAAAAATCACTGAAAAACCCTCTGAGCCCACACCTCCCTTCCTCTTCTCCACCTTGGAGTGGATGATTTCAGGGGGGAGATCTGTTTATCTGTTTTCTCTCAGGAGCAGGGCCATCCCACCATGGTGGGGCAGAACTGTGTCCATCCCCTTGGACCCTGCACCCCTCTGGGCTGAGGTGGCTGCAAACCCAATCTCAAGGGCTGGGCTGGGCCGGGCAGAGCCCCGGGCTGGCACCCATCACCCTGGGCAAGGTTCACCCATCACCCTGGGCAAGGTTCACCGTGCTCCGGCCAGACCCGGCCCCGCCGAGCCCCGAGCCCGAGCCGGTTGTAGGGGTCAAGCTAATGCTGACACCGGGGCCTTTGATTGTGTGTGATTCATGTCCCGGCACCGCTGGTAGGTCAGATGGGCCGTTAATCCCACAGTCCCTTCCCCCTTACACACAGGAATAAAAAAAAATAAAGGAAAATGAGAAATAAGTTTAGTGTGCGACTTCCCGGCTGGCTTCAAGGCTTGTGGTGCCAGCTGGCTGCAGGCTCTGGGTGTTCAGAAATGCGTTTCCTGCTCCTCATTTTGGTTTTTTGGGGAGTTTTTGTCGGGGTTTCTTTGGTTTTTTTTTTTTTTTTTTGGTTTTGTTTTGTTTTGTTTTGTTGTTTGGTGTTTTTTTTGGTTTTTTTGGAGGGGGGTGGTGTTTGATGAGTTTTTTGGTGGTGTTTTGGGTTGGTTTTTTTGTTTTGTTTTGAGTTTTTGTTGTTGTTGCGGGTTTTTTTTTTTTTTTTTCGGTTTTTTTTTTTTT
>JBBMKD010000044.1:4587290-4599861 GCA_037834095.1 Argya squamiceps | reverse complement strand
TTTGTGTTTGGAAAAGGCTCCACGGCTCCTTTCCCCTCGAAAAATAATGAAATATGGGACAAGCTTGGCTCTGTTTGTTTAAGTAGCGTTCTCTGGCTTATTCTCTGCGGCTACAAGTGCAGTAATTTTATTATTTTATTATTTTGTTTGCAAGCGTTTACTGTCGGCTGTTTCTTTCTCGAGTGGCTGTTGGGACCGGCGGGCACATGGGAAGGGGTTGGGAGATGCCAAACGACACCCGCAGACGCGTCCCCTCCCCAAGAGCCGCTCGCCCCCAGACTTTCCCCTTCCTCACCTCAAACTTTTCAGAGGGCTCCGGTGTTATCGCGCCCTGCGAGAGCTGGGAGCGAGGGTGGAATTGCTGAAAACTTCCTCGAAACGCCAAAAAAAAAAAAAAAATTGAGAGGCAGAAAAGAGTGAGAGATTCTTTTTTTTTTTTGGATGGGTGGGGGGACGGGACAGAGCGGCGAGCAGAGGGTGGGGGCAGCAGCAGCAGCAGGAGGAGGAGGAGGAGGGTGGGCAGAGGCAGATCTGAACCATGCCATTTATTCCGAGTCTTATCAAAAATCCGCCTCGCCAATCTGGTTCTCTTCAGCCTGCAGAATGCGACAGGGAGGCTGTTTACCCTGCGCTGACCTATTCAACTTTACCCTCCCAATAATACATTAAAAAAAAAAAGAGAGAGAAGAGAGAGCGAAGGAAGATGCAGATAAACCCCCAGCCCCGCTCCTCGCTGACGGTTTGATTATTTGAGCTCCGGGGGGCTGCGGCCCTCGGCCGTGGCAGCGCGGCCAGGGGTGAGGAAGAGGATGGGAAAGGGCAGGGGAAGGAGGCTGGATGCGGCCACAAGCGGGGACAAGGGCCACAGCCCCGTGCACACACCCCGCGGCTCTCGCTCCCGCTCCGGTTTTTGGGGGGGTTGTACTCATTAAGAAAATCTATTTTAGGGGAACACCCCCCACCCCCCAATAAAAGGCCTCACTGTGAGCAGCAGCAAATTTAGAGCTGGGTTTAAATCCACACCTCTGGGCTGCCTTCGGCGGCGGGAGGGGGGAACTGGGGGTGGTGCAAACTTAGAGGAGCCAGCGATTTATTTCAGAAGGGGGGGGCAGGATATTCCCAGACGCTGAATTTTCTCTTTGGTTGGGAGAGATGGATGGAGGAGGGAGAGAGGGAGGGAAGGAGGGAGGGAGCGGGGAAGGAGGTAAAGGAGAGGGGGAGGGTTGCTGGGGAGTTTGATGATTGTCTTTGTGCCTTGTTCTTGTTTGCCGGCCAGAAAAATAGGCTGGAAAAGGAGCTTTGGGGGGGAGGGGGCGGGAGGGAGGGCTGTGGGAGAGGGAGTCTCTCCGGAGCAGGATCCCAGCTGGTTGGACAGTGGGTCCCGGCACTTGGCGAACGGAGCTGGACGAGCCCACGTCACCTCCGCGCTCCGCTCGGCTCCTCCGCGCTGCGCGCCCGGCTCCGCGCACAGCGGCAGCGCCGCGAACCTGCCCGGAGGAGCGGGGCTTACCAGCCGCCAGAAACTTTTTTTTTTTCTTCTTCTTCTTTTTTTTCCTTTCCAAGAGGGTGCTGCTTTCTTTTTCCTGTCTTTCGCCCTCTCGCTTTTTTTTTTTTTTTTTTTTTTTTTTTTTGATTACGATTTTTAATTTTTATATTATTTTTAGGTGGGCAGCAGCAAGAGTGGGCTGGGGAGAACTGCATCAGATCAGGCTGAGAAAAGGGTGGGGGTGGGGGCTTTATCTTGGTCTCAGGATCCTTTCTAGCGCGTCTGACAACCTGGAAGTGTTTGGAGAGAGCAGGAGAGAGAGACAGAGAGAGACAGAGAGAAGCAGGCTTGCATTGGATAGATTTTTTTCCTTCCAGGCTGGGTTTTCACATGCTGATCCGCAAATATAAATAAATAAAAAGGAAATATGCACACGAGAAGCCTGATCCCATTGTAATTTCCATGGCAAACGGGGGAAAATAGACCCACACATTATATATGTGGAGATGCATTGATTGCATGGAATTCACCGAGCAAGGTAACGGCTCTTCCATTGCCATGTCTGTCCGTCGGGGTCTGTCCTCTGTGTGTGTGCGGGTGCGGGGACGAGGCACAGCGAGCTCCGGGCGCTCCGGGAGCTGCGAGGCCTCGGGAGCCGCGGGGAGCGGGGCAAGGAGAGGCTGAGCTCTGCCCAGGCTGGGGCGGGGGGGGCCGGGCAAAGCCGGAACAAAAGCAGAGGGTGGTGATTTTATTATATTTTATTTTATAATTTCTTCCCCTCCCCTTGTGTTGTTTCTTTATTTTTTCCTCCCGCAAACCCACTCGGCGTTACTTTAGCAAAGCGAGATGCATTTTTCATCCAGCCACCGCGGCCTGGTTCTGTCAAGCTCCATTTCTTCTCAGAAGCTCTTTTAAGGGGAAAAAAAAAAGAGAGAGAAAGAAATTAGAAGCCACGGATCGCCAAATGCTCTTAGTTGTGGGGTTATTTTTTTGTCGTCGCACCCTCTGTTTTTAAAATTATAGTTATTTTTATATCTGTTTAATTATGTCTGGGCGCGGGGAGCATCGAGGAGGCTTCGCTGGGCTGGGCTGCGCTGCCATGGCTGGGTCCCTCTTTGTTTTAATAAACATGCTTTAGGGTTTTTTATTATTATTTTCCCTCGCTCTACCCCCTAACCTTGCCACCTCTGGGGGAATCATAGCTTCAAGCTGGAGGGAAATCGATTAAAAAATGCATAAGCGGCACTTCCCAAGGAAAAAAAAAAAAAAAACCCAAAAAAAAAAGACACCACAACAGTCCAGGAAAAAAAAAAAAAGAAAAAAAAAAGAAAAAAAAAAGAGGAGGAGGAGGAGGGGAAGAGAAAAGCCTTAAATGGTCCCTGGAGCTGCGGCTCTGCCCCCACGGGCTGGGCCCGGCCCGGCGCAGCGGCTCCCGCAGCGCCCCGCGCACTCTCCGCGCTCTCGCTTCGCCCTCGGCTCCGCGGCTGGGAAAAGAACCTTTGGGAAGGGAGGGACGGAGGGAGGGATGGGGCACGGGCCGTGTCTGCTCGAGCTGCAGCTCCGGAGGTGCGGACCTGGAGTCCCTTCGCGTTTTGTACTTTTAAATTCTATATCCGCCCGTGTGTGCTTTACCCACCACCAACGGGGACCAGCATTTTCTCCCCCCTCTTTCCCACTCACAATTTTCCTTAGTTTTTAAAGGAGAATTGCCTTTTTCTTTCGCTCTCTCTGCTTGATTTTTAATAGCTTTCAAATATCGATGCAGGGCGAAGAACTCATTTTAAAACATTCTCGTGTATTTAAAGCAAATATTGCCTCCATATGGTTGGCCTTTCAAAACTGAATCCCCTTCTTTGCAACATGCAAGAATTATTTTTTAAAAAGCAGCTAAAACTCTGAACTCCTTACGGACAATAAAAACCTATCAGATAATTCAATTGCTTTTATATTTTTGGGGTTTTTTTTATGTTGCTATGAAACTTTTATCATCCCTGATAGAGCCTTTAAAGCTAACTCCAAATACAGCTTTTAAAACTCACTGCGGTTACTCGCATCAGATATAAACCGTGTAATTTCAAAGCTCGTTTTCTCTGCTGGTGCAGTTTCATCCCAAATGTTATGGCTTAGTTCACTCCAGTCCCCGTTCACCAGCCCGAGCCCTCGTTACCTCGCACAGCGTTTGTCCGCTTGATTTATTTGCACTTTTATATTTCCATTTTCTCCTCCATCCTTTGCTTTTCTTGTAACCGCACGGGTTAAGAGAAGAAGAGGTTTTTAAATTTTTCATTTTTATAAGAGGTGCAAGAAGTTGAGTTTTCCTCGGGAATTGGGTGCTAGAAGTGGCCTCGTGTGTCAGTGGTGTTTTCCTGCTCCAGACTGGAGCGGGGTGAAAGCTTCCACTTCCCTGGGAGGAAAGTTGGGACTTTAAACCCCCCAGGCCGCAGCGAGACCGGAGGAATTGGAGGTGGCCGAGCCTCGGGGGAGGCTCTGGAGCCCCCTCCTCGGATCCAAAATCATTTGTGCCATGAGCTGCTGGTCCCGCAGCCCCTGGGGTGCCTGGCTCCCCGCGTGCTGCCGGGCAGCCCTAAAAAACGCGCTGTTTACCTTTTCCAAAAGATGCATTCAATAATACCGCCTCCCCCTTCCCCTCCCTCCCCACACCCCCCCTCCCCGAGCCCCCCCCAAAATCCTATCATCCCTTGCGGGCTGCGATAATAAATAAAAGTCTTTATTTCTCCCTCTCCCAAAGTTAAAGGGCCTCGCTCCCTTCCCCGGGCAGCTGGAAGTGAGTGGCGGGATGGGCACGGCGCTGCGCTGGGCTCGCAGCCGCCCCGCTCGATAAATATCTATATTTTATTAACCACCAGCATTGACTCGAGCGTCTCTTATCTCTGCTCTCTCCCGACGTGTGCCTGCAGTGGGGGATTCGGCGAAGGAAGCTCGTAACATGGCGGATGGCGAGGAAGGCTTCGGGCTGCCCGGCACGCCGGCCGATCCCGAGGCCAAGGAGCTCCAGGCTGAAGCCAAGCAGGACACGCAGCTGGGGGCCACCAGCAAGTCGCCCACCTCGCCCCAAGCAGCTTTCACCCAGCAGGTAAGCAGCACCCGCGCTCATCTCCTTCCAGCCCGTCGCTGTTTAATTCAGTTTTTTCCCCCTTTTCTCTACGTTTTGCCCCCGCCCCAGATGCGTGGCCGCGTTGGTTTAGGCCCCACGCGAGGGCAAAGCCTCACCTGGCCCGTGGGCCCCGTCCTGGTTTTAGTGTTATTTAAGGTCGTGCCCAAGCGCTGAAGCCGCGGGGATGTGCCCGTGAGGGTTTTGGGGCTGTGGAGGACCAGGCAGGGGACAGGAGCCGAGATAACAGCGAGGGGAACCCGCCCTGCAGTGGCACCCCCGCACCCACGGGTGTCCGCGCCTGAGCGGGCAAATGCACGGGCGAGCACCCCCAGAGTGGGTACATATATATATATATATAATCTTTATATATATATATATATAATTGTATGTATTTTATACATACCCACATCTACGTGCACCCCTTGGACACCCAGCGGGCACAGCTACACCCCACAGCCCCAGCGGGTACTCGGGACTGTCACTCGTGGGCACCCCCAGGGTGACACGGGGAGCTCGGGGTGTCCCTCAGCCCCTCCCTCAGCCCTAGTTCCCCGGCGCTGCCTGTGCCGGGACACGCGTGGGCTCCGTGCGGGAGCTCCGAGCCATCTCTCGGCTTCTCCCCGTGCTGGGCGCTGGGAGCCGGCTCGGGCAGCCCTGGGAGTGGAAGGAATGCGGGGAGAGGAGATTTCCCACCGCGATCCCCAACTTCTGTGGGGTCCCCCCACAGTTGTCCCCTGGCAGGTACTCCCTGATATCCCCGCTGCCCCACAGGGTGCGGGGAAGGCTCGGCAGGGCCAGGGTGGGCACCGGGGGCTCGGGGGTGTTTGGAAAGCGACCCCCCAAATCTGACTGGCGGCTTCGGTTGCGTTTTTAGTGAGGGGGAGAAGGTCTTGGTTGGGCTGGGGGTGTCCCCGGTGCCCCCCAGCCTGGGTGGAGGGATGTGGTGTCCCCACGGTGGCCTCTGCCCCAAGCGCACGGCTGGCAGTTCTTGGGTAAGGAAGGGAAAATCAGGGGGCAGGGAGCGGGGTGACACCCCACGCCGCTCTGGCCTGCAGAGCGCAGCCGGGGGAGTGTAAATCACTCGTGGGAGGGTGTAAATCTCCTCCGGTTGGCTCTGGGAGCTGCTGGGCCGGAGCTCCTGGGGATTTCTCTGGGAAGATGCAGTTGGAGCCGGCTCCTGGGGCTCCCTCCCATCGCTTCCCCGGCCCGCAGGACCCCGCTGCAGGCCTGCCCTGAGCAGCATCACCGCGCCCCGGCCTGGAAGCCTGCTCTGGCCGGCTTTGGGGCAGGCTTTTCCCGGGAATGCCCCGAGATCCAGCCCGCTGAGCCCGGCCTGTCCCCTGAGAGCTTCCCGGCGGGGCCGTGAGGGGCCCGGCCGCTCTGGTGGGGCTGTCCCCGCTCTGCTCAGGGCTGTCCCTGCGGTTCTCGAGGCTGTCCCCGCTCTGCTCAGGGCTGTCCCCGCTCTGCTCAGGGCTGTCCCCGCTCTGGTGGGGCTGTCCCCGCTCTGCTCAGGGCTGTCCCCGTGGTTGTCGAGGCTGTCCCCTTGGCTCTCGGGGCTGACGCTCTGTGCCTCCCCGCTCCGCAGGGCATGGAGGGCATCAAGGTGTTTTTGCACGAACGCGAGCTGTGGCTGAAGTTCCACGAGGTGGGCACGGAGATGATCATAACAAAGGCCGGGAGGTAAGAGCAGGGTGGGGGTCCGCGGTGCCCTCCGTGTTTGCGGGGACAGGGGGGGACACACCTGCCTGGACAGGGGGCAGTGGGCACCTCCCTGGCACGGGACGGTCACTTCTGTCGTGTCCGTGCCCCCCGCCGTGCGTGTGTGTGTGCCACTGCCTGGCCATGGAGAGCCCTCCCTGCCCGGAGAGACGCGGCAGAAATTATTTCTTCTGGCTTCTTTCTCCACCAGAACAGTTGGATCATTAATTCCGACTTCAGGCCTTTGGAATCTTTCCAGGCAAGCGCGAGTTGCAATCACTTGGCCAAAAAGCAAACTTTGTTTAGAGCAGCTCTGTGGGCCATTATTATTATTGTTATTATTATTATTGCTATTGGAGCACTTTGGCTCTTCTTCTTTCCTCTCCCCCCCCCAAAATTTTTATTCCGTTTTACAGAGATTTTTATTTATTTTTGTTCACTCTGGGGTGAATACTCCCAGCCCAGCCAAGTCACCCCTTTTAAAAGTCTATGAGTTCTCAAGCTACTGTTTATAGAGAGATAACAAAGCTGTTTAGATGCAGAGATAGATGCGTCCGCAAATAAATATCATGTGGGCGTGTTTCTGTGCGGGTGTTTATCTGGGTGGGTGTGCGGAAAAATACTCAGCCTCGCAAATCCAACTTTATTGGGGTTCTAATCGATTCCATGAGCGGCTCTGTAAACCTGATCCGCAGATATTTATATGTGGACTCGGGTATTTTTGAGGGGATTTAACATTATCCTGGATATTAATGCGGCGGAGGGTTGTTAAATTGAAGAGCGGCCAGCGAGACGCAGTAAAAGAGTCTCTCCAGTCCTATCAACAAATTGGGGGCAGCCCGAGGGAGGATTTTTAGTTGTGATTTTTAATTAGAATCCTTGGAGAAAAGGAGGGAAAGCCTCCACGTGTAGGAATAGTTTTAGATCGTAGGGGCACGATCAACAAGGCAAACTTTCATTTCGCTCTGTCATCTGGTATTTGTTGTGGTCTTCTAAAATTTGCCTGGAGAGGGAGGGGAAATATAAATATCGAGCTGGTTGGATAAAGTTTTAGCGGGTAGATCTCGCCTTCCCCTTGAGCCTCGCTGCTGCAAAAATGGGTTTTAATTTAAAGGGGTTTGTGCCAAGGGGACGTGCGATGAAGGGTGGGGGGGATGAAGTCGGTGTTGGGATCTCCCGAAAACAAAACCCACCCCGGTTCACAGGGACAAAGAAAAAAAAAATCCAACTCTCGAAGGGTGACAGAAACCACCTTGCAGAAATTTCAAACAAAAATCGCTGTGGACAGAGATCTCATCTGGAGAGCAATAAAATCGACATTTACAGGGCAGGGGCTGGAGGGGAGATGCGGGCTGGGTTTCCTTATTTATATCACTGCCCGTGTTTATTGCTGGAGAAGTCCCTGGTCCTGCCGCTCAGGTGTTTTCGATGGAGACACAGATTAATGTCCGGGTGGAATTCGGTTTCTTCTCCCTTAAAACTTTAAAGTTCAACTCCTGCTTCCTTCGTTGGGCGCTTTTCGCTTCCCCCTTCAACTTTTTACCGAATTAAAGGCCAGCCCAGGTGCCCCACGGCAGCGATAAGGTCCGAGCCTCGGAGAAGAGCGCAGTATTTTTAGAGGTGTGGGGCTTTTTTTTTTTTTCTTGGATTTTTTTGTTGTTTATGCGTGTTTTAAGTCCAAGGCTCCATTTTCATCTGCTTTATTTTTAAATATTTGGAAAGCTCGAACTAAAATAACAGCAGTGGTTTAAGTGCCTGCCTTGCAGTAATGGAAAATATTTCGAAAAGCCCCTGCCTTGTGTGTATCCGAGGGTTTCCAAGGATTTGTCAGGTGTGGTTGCTGCTGTCTCGGGGTGATCACTCGGCTGTTCACGGATTTTTCTCTTACACCTGAGTGCGTGCGGGGTTTTTCCCCCCTGTCTGTCCCTAAAACCTCAAGGTGTTCATGTAAATGTATTTTAAAATGTTTATATTTCTATATATGTAATATATGAGAACGTATTTCTATAAAGATATACATTTATAGAAAGATATATAAATATAATTTTTAATAGAAGTATCTACATTATAATTTTTATTTTAAAACTTTTTTTTTTTTTTGACAAATTTCCTCTCCTGTTCCAGCGGTTTATGGAGGGAGGGAAGTAAATTGCTTCCAAAAGTTCTCACGCTCAGATTTGTTCCAAAAAATGGAGATCCAAAACCTTGGTGAAAGAAATAATTAGTAAAAATACGAATAGACGAGCAGACACACGAGGGGGTGAATAAACAAACACGCCAGCCTCAAAATTCCGATTTTGCTTTGATAAATCACCCAGTCCGTCCCGGATGGGACCCAGCACCACCCAAACTTGTCCTGCATCCCAAAGGTTTGGGGAAGATCCATCGGGGAATGTGGCTTTGCCCTTTTGTTAAATGACCCCCCCTAAATATCTCCTCCTCGCACACACACACGAAACCGCCTTGGCAAATTTCCTCTGCTTTTATACTTTTATTTATTTATGTATTTGTTTATCCAACAGGCGAATGTTCCCCAGTTACAAAGTGAAGGTCACTGGACTCAATCCCAAAACGAAGTACATCCTGTTGATGGATATTGTGCCGGCCGATGACCACAGATACAAATTCGCCGATAATAAATGGTAGGCACGAGTGGGGCAGAGGGAGAGAGAGGAAAGGGGCGAGACCTCTGGGCTGCCCGGGTGGGAAAAATCCTTCACTCAGCCACTCGTCCTTCATCCGTGAAAAATGCTGGGCTGCAGGAACCTCACCTGAGCCTAGCGGGATGTTCCCACAGCCCCTGGGAGAGAAATTAATCCAAAAAAAAGGGGAAAACCACAGAAATTCTGTGGCAATTAACGAATCCTTTTTGACTATGAGATTATTTGTTATTGTGGAGCTGATGGTTTAATTTTGTTAAGGAAGGGAATATCTCCGGGCAGGAAGATCTTTAAATTGGTTCTTTGCTCCTGGCTTGAGGGCCGTTAATTTGGGAAAGGGGGAAGGATGGGGTTAAACGGGCAAGCAGCGAGAGCCATCTCGGACGGGAAAGGTGCCAAAGAGCTCAGTAAATCCCGAGCCAGCGGTGCTGGAAATGCCTTTTCTCCCCAGGCACGGGGCATCTGAGTGGGAGGGACCCCGCGGGAGGGGATGGACGGGGAGCAGGAGCCCACGGGAGGAACCCAGGAGGGGATGGATGAGGAGCAGGAACCCACGGGAGGAACCCAGGAGGGGACGGATGGGGAGCAGGAACCCACGGGAGGCGATGGAGGGGGAGCAGGAACCCACGGGAGGAACCCAGGAAGGGATAGAACAGTAGCAGGAGCCCACGGGAGGAGCCCAGGGAGGCATAGAACGGCAGCAGGAGCCCACGGGAGGAATGCAGGGAGGGATAGAACAGCAGCAGGAGCCCACGGGAGGGGATGGACGGGGAGCAGGAGCCCACGGGAGGAACCCAGGAGGGGATGGATGGGGAGCAGGAACCCACGGGACGGGATGGAGTGGGAGCAGGAGCCCACGGGAGGGGATGGACGGGGAGCAGGAGCCCACGGGAGGAGCCCAGGAAGGGATGGACGGGGAGCAGGAACACACGGGAGGAGCCCAGGGAGGGATAGAACGGCAGCAGGAGCACACGGGCCGTCCCCAGCGGCCGGAGCTCAGCCCCGTGTCCCCACGCAGGTCGGTGACAGGCAAGGCAGAGCCGGCCATGCCCGGCAGGCTGTACGTGCACCCCGATTCCCCCGCTACCGGCGCCCACTGGATGAGGCAGCTGGTTTCCTTCCAGAAGCTCAAACTCACCAACAACCACCTCGATCCCTTCGGACATGTAAGTGCCGGGGTTGGGACAAGGACACCGCGCGTGGGGTGTCCCCCGCCACACCAAGGTGGTGCCAGTGTCACCCACCCTCAAATCCAGGGGTGCTGCAGTGTTATTTTCACGCCTGAGAGAGCGGGGTCAACCCCACTCTGGACCCCCCAAAGATAGAAACATAAACCTTAAATCCAGGTTGTTTCGTGGGAATTGATTACAAACCCCCGGGCCTGGACTTGGCCAGTGGGTGAAACTCTCCTGGCTTGGCTGAGTTATTTGGTACCAGATTTTAATCGCATGGGGAGTTCCCGCATCGTTAAAATCCGCCCGCTGCCTCCGGGAATTTGCCTAACAGGTAAAATCAATCAGACAGAATTAGCGGAAGAAATAGGACCTAAAACGATGTGGATTCCTCGATCAGGAAAACAAAAACAAAAGTAACATTAATTAAAGACAATTAGAAAAATTTAAGTCCCGCTAGAAGTTCTTGGGCATTAAAAAGGCTTTTGCGAGACTCGTGAGGCCGTGAAAATTTGTGTGAATTCTGCAGCCAGGAGCAGCCCTCCTTCGAAGGTCTCCAAAGATGCGAGTTCCTCTGAGCAATTATATGTGTGCATGTATGAATAATATATACATTATATATATATATAATTGAACGAATATGTGAATCCAGATCCCGCCAGCCTTTTCCAAGAGCAGATTTTTCTCCAGTCTCATTTCAACACTTCAGTTTCATTTTTTTCCAAGCTGTTGTTTTTTATTTTTTTTCTTCTTCGCTTTTTAATGATAAATTTTGTGCCATTAAATCCTCTCCCACGTGGTAGCCAAGAAGTGAGAAGGGTTTATTTAGGGGAGAGGAGCCAGCAGAGTCCCCAGCCCACCCCAATGCTGAGCATCCTTTTACAAGCCCTCCTTTGCACCTCCATTTGCGGGGGTTGATTTCCTTTTTCTTTTTATATTTTGAATTTTGTTTTAGTTCCACCTTGAGCTGGTGGCAAAGGGGTTTTCGAGGGCTGCTTCCCAGGGATCAGGACTTTTCCTGAAAGGAAGAGGGAGGGGAGCAGCGCGGCCGGGGGAACCCATCCCAGCCCCGGGGTGCTTTTGGGGAGAAGGGGGGGATCCGGCCCGGGGGGAAGGGGCCAGGCATCCCCGCTGGGAGCAGGCGGCTCTGGGGAAAAAGTCCCTCTAAACAAACCCAAGACGCTGAAGGGACAATGAGGGACTTCAGAGGAGGAGCTGCGCCAGGAGCCTCTCAATTAGAGTCGCTGTAATGAAATTAAAAACCATTAGATCGTTCACCGTTGATGTCTACGACTTTCCTGGATGTCAAAGCAATTTGCTTAAACCCCCGGGACGGGGGAGGCGGCGGCGGGACGCGCTGAGTCTCGCTGTCGCCAGGGTCCGGCAGTCATTATCGGGCCCGAGCGGCCCCCCGCCGCCGCCGCCGCCCCCCATCTTCCCCCGAGATTAACCCGGTACCGAGCAGGGCACTGCCCGCTTTTTTATCTGCAGCACAGCGCCTCAGCCCCTCCCGGCTCCGCCACCGTCCTCTCCTTCCCGTCCGCTGCGGGAGGGATGTCCCTAAATCCCCAAATCCTTCCAGCTCTCTTCCCTCGCTCTTTTTTCACTCTTTACCCCCCTGGGATGGGGGTGTTGAGATGCTCGGGCCCCTCATTTTCCCCCAGCACGTTTTGGGGGAGCAGCTCTGGCCCCTCAGGGGTTGGTGTGGGGAGAGGGCAGCAGGTGAGGAACCACCTCTGACAGCACCTCCCGGCCCTGCTGGGCTCCTGGATTTTTGGGTTTCTGGAGAGATCCGTGCCCTACCCCAACACCTCAATCTGCCCGTCGAAGGGAGGCCTGAATGGGGCGAAAATTTTGGGGAAGGGGCTGTGGGTTCCTGTTGGTTTCTGTCCTTCTCCTCCCCCGGGAAGGGGAGGGAATGCGCCGTGCTGTGCCCCCTCCATTCCCACGGGATGTCCTCTCCTTTTTCCCCCTGCCCAGATCATCCTGAACTCCATGCACAAGTACCAGCCCCGGCTTCACATCGTGAAAGCAGACGAGAACAACGGCTTCGGCTCCAAGAACACGGCCTTCTGCACCCACGTCTTCCCGGAGACCGCCTTCATCGCCGTCACCTCCTACCAAAACCACAAGGTGAGGGGCTGGGCCGGCCCCCGCCCGGCAAACCGCATCCCTCTCCCTCCCTTCTCGCTGTTCTTCCTCAGGGCCTCAGCCCCTCTTCCCTCCCTGCTTCTTCTTTCACTCCTTTTTCCACCCCTTTTCCTTTCCACCCCTTCCTTCTCCTTTTTCCTTCTCCTTTTTCCTTCCTTCCTTCTCCTTTTTCTTTCCTTCCTTCTCCTTTCCCCCTCTTTTTTCCTCTCCTTGTTCTCTTCTCTTCTCTTCTCTTCTCTTCTCTTCTCTTCTCTTCTCTTCTCTTCTCTTCTCTTCTCTTCTCTTCTCT
>JBBMKD010000044.1:4570740-4587190 GCA_037834095.1 Argya squamiceps | reverse complement strand
TCTTCTCTTCTCTTCTCTTCTCTTCTCTTCTCTTCTCTTCTCTTCTCTTCTACTCTCTTCTCCTTTTCCCCTTGTCCTTTCTTCTTCTCCTCTCCCCTCCCTGTCCTTTTCCTTTCCCCTCCCTTGCCCTTTTTCTTCTTCCCTTCCCCTTTCCTCTCCTCCCATCCCCAACCCCATCCCCTCTGTTATTCCTGGCCGCGCAAAGCATCCAAAGGCGGCTCGGGGCGAGCCGGGGAGGGGGGAATGAGCTCACCAGGATGCTTTGCTCACATGGAGACGACCAACCGAGGAAGTTTGCTTTATCTTCCCCCCCGCTCCCCACGGGTCAAAGGCTCCTAATCTGGAGGAGGGAGCCGGGCGCTCCCCTCCGCGGCCGGGCGCTGATAACCCGGCTGCCCACGGGGGGCTGCGGGGAGGCCCGGGCAGGAAAGGGAGGCTCAGCTCCCGACATCAGGCAAACAAAGCACCGAAATAACGGCACGGGTTTGTCTTCTGCTGGAATAGAAAAGGGTTGGGTGGAAAAAGGGATTTATTGGCTCCTCTGTGAGGTTTTGGGCTTCCCCACCCAGCAGGGAAGGAGGAGGAGGAGGAGGAAGGCTGAGGGTTGTGGTAGTTCTCCACAGATGAATCAGGGATGTCCTTCACCAGCTGTCCCTCGCCACTGCCCACAGACCCTCTCCAGGGCACAGCTCCATGAAAACTCAATTTCCAAAACACAAATTCCTCTCCTAATCACATAAAAAGCACTTACTATGAACCTGTACTCACAGGCAGGTAGGATGGCTCCTTGGTACCCGATAGAATAATTGTTTCTCAAACAGAGAAAACTCATTTAGCACCCCAAAGAAATCCTGGATGCTCTCCTAGAAATGCAGGTTCCTAAACCCGTGTGAAACAATTGCATTTCCTCCATCCACCAGCTGGCCAGCAAGATGCAGAGAGCAGAGCTGGGCTGGAGAAGAAAGAGTGCTCCACCACAACTAGGGAGAAAGGAAAATACTTCCCTGCCCTTTAAAATAGGAGCTGCTGGCAGGGCTGGGACAAGCAAACCGAATCCAAATTGAGTCCTTGCCAAATTATGCCTTAAATTATAACTCCACTGTGGATGCTATAAAATCAAGTTTAACTTCTGCTTGATGGATTTGGAGAAAGAATATAATATTAATAGAAGTGGGAGTTAATAAAACAGGACACACTGCCTGCTTTAAAGGCATTTCCCGAGGAGAGAACACGTGAATGGAACTGCTCCCCTTTGAAGAAAAAACGGAGCTGTTTTATAGGGAAAGAAATGATCATGCAAATAAAAGGAAAGCAAAGCAGGAACATGTAAGTACAGTAGTTTGGGAAAAGTGCCATGCTAGGAGGAGCAGGAATATTTGATTGTAAATCAGCAACATCTGTGTGATAAGAAATGACATCTGCACATCTGACACGGGCAGGAATCCCCACAGACACACACACACTCCCAGCCCAGCAGACATTTGCACCCACCAGGACACATTTTACACACCCCTGACACGTTTTACAGGCTCTGACATCCCTCTGCCCCCTGACACACACACACATTCCTCCCCGTGCTTCTTGGGATGAGGGGGGGAATGGAGGAAGAGCGGCTGTAGCCCCAAGATAAAATCTCAATTGGGAAGGATAGAGTCGTAAAAATAAACCAGGGGATGATCTTCCCCAAATGGCATCTCCCTGCAGGGAAGGGAATAGGATTTGTAGCTCATCCCAGTGCAGATGGGGAAATGATATTGGTGTTGATGCAAATGCTGAGGGGAAATATCCTCCAGCTGAGGTGGGTGAGACTGAGTTGGGGTCTTTTCCACCAGCAGAGACCTGAGCTCAGCTTTCACAGCTGGCAGGTTGCTTGGAAAACCAGATTTTCCTCTTGCAGCACAGGCTGCATTTCCCCCTGCCATAAGGGCTGGCAGCCCTCCACGTGTGGGGCATCTCCAGCTCTTTCTGTCCAGGCACTGCTGATTTTTCCCATTTTTCTCTCTCACCTTCACCACTTACCTGTAACTCATCCTTCATGCAATCTTTCCCACCCACCCCACCCACATATTTTACACAGAGTTTTATACACCCATGTATTTTATACACACAAATTCATCCCTGCATGGGATTTAGGTTTCAAGAGCTCTGTTATAGCTGAATTCTGTTACAGAATTAATCGTGTGACTCACCCCAAAACACATCTGAGTCCATGCTTACACAGCTTATAGAAATACCTGCCTGCTTCCAGATAGGCCAATTTATTCCAAGAGCACAGCTGCAATCCCAATGTAGGGCTTGTGCTTATTTCCCCTGGTATTTTAGACAGCCTGAAAAGATATTTAAGCACCCTGGGATCTCCCTCTCCTCAGCCCTACTCTCCAAAAAGAGGCTTAAGCTATGAGGAGAGTTTTGGTGAAGTTTTCAGGGTGGTTGTCAGCAGCTCTGTTGGTCACCTCCCCCCTCTCTGCTACCCTTGAAAACACCCCAGAAATACTGAGGTGTTAAAAAAGGTCACATGCACATTTCATTTCCTCGCCATTTACACAATGGGTGCTTGCAATCAGGTTGATTCCCAAATATTAACTTCCCCTGCAGTCAGGCACCATTTTGCTGTAGCTTAAAGCATTGTGTTACTGGCTCGTATTTATTAGGTATGAGCTCTCTGCTTAGGACCAGGAAATGAACCTAATAGACAGAAATAATTAAGGTTCTCCCCTCACGAGGGTTCTTTCAAAAGCAAGAATTCACAACAATTATTCTCATTAATTTTTACAACCTACTTTCCCCCTTAGCTGGACTTGGGCTTTATATTGGTTCCCCCCCTCAGGATATCCGGTTTTATGCTGATTTTTTCCCCCCCACCCTAAGTTATTTAACATTCTTGGGAGCCAAAATTCTTTTAAGGAAATGTTAGCCCCAGGTGGAATGCTACAGGCACCCAGAAATGCTGTGTGAAACAGGGGAATGGCTGAAGACTGGATTCACTCCCAGATATCTGGTGGGATTTCTGAGTGGAGAGGCTCATCCTTCCCCTAAAAAGACCCAGTGGTAAAATCATGCTAGTGACCTCAGCTGCATTCTGGGGAATTCTGGAGAGCTGCCCATCCCCTCTGAGCATGTGACTTCTTGTCACTGTGTTTGAGGGCTGGAGGTGGCCAGGTCCTTGGGCCTGGGGCTGGTCCTTGGGCTCTTTCTTCTCCTGAGAGCTCCATTCTCCTCGTCTTAGGTTGTAGGTGGCCACCTCCACCACTTGGGATTGCCTCCATCTCATGGGATTGCTCTGTGCAGCCCCCCCAGCTCTCCCTGCCCTGCCTGGGGTCATGGTCCCTGTGTTTCTCCATCTCGTTGGCAAGAGGGGACAGCTCCTGTCCTCACCCAGGGCAGACTCTTCCCCAAAGAGGGGTCCCCGAGTGCTCCCTGGGGTTAGGCAAGGTGAGACCAAGTAGCTCCTCTTCATCACCATACCTGGTGGCTTCTGTGCAGCCTGGGGCACCTGAGGATGGCACTGAGCCACTCCTCACTCCGTGACCCTCTCTGGGGCTCCTCACATCTCTGCTCTCAGATTCTTGGTGCTGTTCCAGGCCTTGGTGGGACAGTGCTTCCTTCCTGAGGTCTCGCGCCCTTCACAATTGTGGCCAAACCAGTCTTGTTTCCTTCTGTCCCCAGTCTTGTCCCTGACCCCTGCCAGCCCTGGGATGGGGTGCTCAGCCAGCCCTGAGCCCCTGGACCCTCAAAGCAGCCCCTCTCCTCAAGCTTGGCCAAGACACCCTCTGGACCCAGCGTCCTTCCCACCTGCAGACCCATCTCCTTCCCCACAGCACTGTGCCAGGTCTGCCTTCCCATCCCTCCTCCTGGTGTCCCAGCTCAGCCAGCAGCCTGCTCAATGAGCCCCTCTGTCTCACCCCAGGACCTCCAACCAGCCTCCCAGGCCCTCCCATTTCCTTCACTGCCTTTGGGTCCAGCATCTTCTCCCCTCTGCCAGCAGCTCCCCCCTCTCCTCCCTTCCCCTGGCCTTTCCCTCGGGCTCCCAGCCCCAGCTGCTCTGCTTGGCCCAGCTGTCCGTGGGCTCAGCAGGCACCTTGTCTTCATCTCTTTCTCTCCTTCCCGCTCCTCTGGTTTGGCTCTCTCCTCCATCCTGCCTTGGTTTCCCCCTGGACTACGTGAGAGTGAGAAAGAAAAACCCTCTGTGCTCTCCAGCCCCGGGGCCAGGCTCCTGTGGCTCCCAGCACTGCCAGCTCCAGGGGTGGCACAGCTGCTCCTGGTCCCTCTCTGCCACCCTGAGCAGGCCCACGGCCACCTGCAGGACAGGAGAACACGGATCCCCATACGGAGGAGATGTCCATGAGTGTTTTTCACCTCCCAAGGGTAATCTCTTCTTCCTCTTCATCACTAAATGGGGATTTCTTTTTTTTCCCCCAATCAAGTTTTAAGTTCTCCAAGTGGCACAGATCTGAGAGAGAGCTCACAAAGTAAGGATCCACATTCCTTGCAGAACATGAAGTCCTCTTTCAGAATGCCCAACCTTTCTTACTTTCAGAAGAGCCCAAAAAGATCAGGGCGTGGTGTTTTCCCTTAAGTGCTTAAAAACCCCAAATTGATAGCAAAATAAGTAAATAAAATAGAGCCCAGAGCACCTGGTGTGGAGCACATCACCCCTAACAAAGTTTTAACTTTGTTCCAACTTCTGAAGTGAGAAGCAATTGAGAAAAATCTTATCATGGCAAGATCTTGATAAAAAATAACACAAAATGGTAGTTTTGATTTTGGCCATAGTGATATTGATATCCATGAGCCCTTAGGCACAAATCCCATATAAATACACGTCTGTGGAAAAGGGAAAAGAAGTAAAGCATTTTTCCTCAACCTAACTAGATGCAAAGCTAAATTTTGTCTTGCTGGAGCTAAAGATGCTGTTGGGGAGGTCTCAGCAGAACTTTGTGGCCAATTAGCCCAGAGAAAGGAGTGCAGGGGAGCAGCCCAGGGATTCCTTTGGGATTCCCAATTCCATTGGGAGCTGTCACCTCCCATTAAAGTGAAGATGAACCCATAGGTCAGACAAGCCCTGAGAAGTGGAAATTTGGGAGGCTCCACCCTGCAAAGCTCTGCTCTCCAAGGGTCTGTGGCAGCTTCAGGAGTCAGTGAGGTTCAGTAACAAATACACAAACAAAGGCCTTCAGTTTTATTGAACCCGTGCTGTATAATTCAGCCCTGGGCACTCTGTCTTAATGACCTCGCAGGACGTTGTATTTTGTTTTATTTTTCATGAGGTAATTGTCATTTGACTTTCTGACAGCTTTTCTTTCCCCCCATGAGTTATAGTCAATTAAACTCAGTTTTCTGTGGCAAAGCTGATCCAGAAGAAGGTTATTTACCCCCGTGTTTGCTTTTCCACCTCTGAAATAGTTTGGAAGTCAGGCAAAAAAAGTGGCCAAACGAAATATCTTCCACAGGTTGTTTGCTAAAGAAGGGATTCACCAACTTTTTTTCTATTTTCTAGTTTGTTGTGTACAGTTTTGTTAAATCTGGCTTGGGCTCTCCTGGCTTTGTGGTGGCTGATGCCGTGAGTTGTCACCTAGGGAAACTTTGTTCTGGAAGCTCCAATGCATCTGAAGTACAACAAAGGTCTGAGAATTAATTCTAAACCCGTAGTCCCTGGTTTTTAGATGCCTTCAATCCAGCAGATCTTTAATTTTAAGGAAGCTGAAGTTGGCCGTGATTCTCTTGGGGCTTTTGGCCACCAGCATCAACACCTTTGCTTTATAAGTGTGTTCCTCATGTGGGTTAGGGGACTTCTCTACTCCTGAATCAACAGATTTCCACTATTGAGGTCCCATTTTGATATTTTGGCTGCTTATTTCGTGGCTGATTAAAAGCTTGAAGAATCAAATGGGGCATTCAACCGAGGCACTTAAAGGAGGGGCTGGAGCACTGCTAGCTCCTCCTGCAGCGACCAGAGGGCACTGGGGACCTGTGAAGGCACTGCCACCCACCCCAGAGCCCTCTGGCAGTCCCCATCTCCCTCCCTTGGTTCCAGCAGGGAGCCCAGGCTCCCAGTGCAGGCGCCTTGGTTAAAATGCCTTCGGTCAGGTTGGGATGAATCCGGCCCTTTGTGCCGTTGTGCACCAGTGCCAATCCTGTAAATCCTCCCTCACTGAAGGGCTTCGCTTATGTGAGCAAATATTGCCATTGGGGTCGGCGAGGGAGGACAACTCCTACATTTACAGGGCTTCAGGAACAGTCAAAAATGTTGAATAATGCCTATTATTCATTCTAGAAGAGTCACCACCTTCAAACCGATAGGCAGTTGCTTTGCAAAATACACAGCTGGCTGTGTAATAATTTGGGGGTTTTAATTACAAAATGCTCCTCTGTTTTATTGCTAGAGAATAGCTCAACTGGCAAATCGACCCCAAAAGATTGTTTGTTTACCCTTCCCTTTGAAATTTGAAATGAGGGACAAAAAAAATAGTGCCAAGGGCTTGTTTATGTGCTGAAGTATGGTCCTGATTTAATGGGAATGCCTGTGGAGATAAGTGTAAGTGTGGTGGGGGGCTCTGGGAGAAATTTGGGGCTGGATGAGGCAAAAATGGCAAATAAACAAACGGCCCTTGGAAAAAAAAATATGCAAAAAAGACAAGAAAAGAGCAAAATAATCTGGTTGTGCATACACCTGGCGAGGCTTGCTATTGACTCTGGGCGAGCCAGATTTTCCTCTCTGGATTTTGGCAGGGAGATGGGCCCGGTTGTTTGTGCTCAACTTGGTGAACATGAACCTCTCTCTGTTCTCCCTCTGTTAATCCTGAGCTCTTTCCTTCCCCTTGGCCAGCTGTCAACAGGAAGGAAGGATGGGGTTTCCAGAGAACGTGGTGAGAGCCTGAAGTTCCTCCAGTGGCAAACACGGGGTTGTCTTTCCTCCTGGGCAAGTGTCTCTCCTGATTCCTTGCTGAGAGCTCAGACTGCCAGGCAGTGATGGAAAAAAAGAGGAAAAAAAGGGAACTTTTCCCTCTTCTGCCCAAATTTTGGGGCTTCGCAGCAATAACACACCCAATCCAGGCTCAGCCAAGGCATCAAAGTGTTTGGTGCATCAGATTTGGCATGGCAGAGCGAGTTTTTACAAAATCCACAGGGCAGCTGAGGGTATTGCTGGTCCACAATTCATATCGACTTCAATGACAACCCCTGCTCACCAAAACCCTCAGGAAAAGTAGTGCAGGAAGGGATTGAACCTCTTGGAGCAGCACAGTCCCTTTGGGTAAGGGCACAGTCTGTCCAGCAGTGCTTTAAATGTTAAATGTAGATGTTTTAAGAGGACCAAAGTTGAGTCTGAGGGGATTAATGCAGCTAAACTTCAGATTCTCAAGGTAGCTCATTTAGTGAGCAAACTGGACTTGATGGGGAGACAAAGATCCTCCAGGGTTTGATGGTCACAGGTGAAGTTGCTCTCAAAGTAATTTAGGTAATTGGTCCCCGCAGTGCTGCCAGGTGTGGGGCAGGATGGCAGAGGCAGAGCACCTGGAGCACATTTAGCTGGTCTGAAATACCCAAAGGCTGAGATTCACTGGGCTAGGTGGGATTCACTGGGATGGAGGGTGCAGGGGTGAGGCTTTGGTCTTGCCTGTGTATTGATGAGAAAACACTTGTTGGGATTTGTGTGGAGCCAACTTCCATCCCTGCTCCTCTGAGCAGTGAAGCCCTTTCTGTCCCAACAGCAGAATGGAGGTAAGAACTCTCATAAAGCAGATTTTCTCCAGAGAAAAACGTGTGTGAGTAGTCCCACATGTTAGTTATGGGACAAGCCTGGGAGCAGCAAGAGGCTGTTGACAGGAGATATTTTTCCTGTGCAGTATTCTGGGGAAAGGCCCATCTGGAGCGGTCAGTGCCTGAGCTGAGGAATGACTGGAGCTCCTGCAAGGTGTATTTTCCCTCCCAGCCCACCTGCCTTGGGCTTACTAACAACCATCCCCTCTCTCCCAGGCCATGCCCTGGGCTGGTGATGACCCCGTTGTGTTTCCTCCCTCTCAGATCACCCAGCTGAAGATTGAGAACAACCCCTTTGCCAAAGGCTTCCGTGGCAGCGATGACATGGAGCTCCACAGGATGTCCAGGATGCAGAGGTAACATCTGTCACCCTCATGGGGACTGTCCCAGGGCCACCAGAGCCACCTGGGCTTTGCTTGGCATGTCTCTCATGGCTTGGCCTGAGCCAGGACATGATGTCACTCCCTGCCTCGGCATCTGCATGTGGGTGTTTTACAGCAGGTTGTTGAAATATTCCCAGGACATGGGGCCAAAATCCTGGGTCTTCTGCTCCCAGAGGAATTCCTTAATTGCTGGGTGGCAGAGGCAGGACCTCACTTGTGGGATGTCTTGGCCACAGGGACTTTGCATTTCTCTCCAGAACAACCTTTAGCTTGGTACTAAACTCTCATCTCTGAGGCTGCACGTGGACTTAGACCCATTAAAAACTTGGACTGGCTGGGAGCAGCTCTGGCCACCAGGCTACTGTGGAAGAATTCCTGAGTGTTCCTTTCTCCCAGGGGCCAGCACCTGAAGGACAAAGCTCCCAGCCCTGTTTTGGGAGGAGGTTTTTTAAGCCTGCTCCAGCTCTAGAGATGGTGGTGGAGAGTCCTGTGCTCTGTTGGTATTGGCTTTGGAGGGGCTTTGGCAGGAGGGGAGTGTTTGCCTGCTCAGCTCTGGATGTGCAGAGCACAGCAGAGGTGTGGTGCTTTCAGGCTGAAGAAGGAAAGGTTAGAAAATATTGGGATCTCCAGGGCCAGGTGGCTGAGGAGACCTTTTCAAATCTCGGGTTTGGCTGCAAGTACTTAAGCTGAAAACCAAGCCTAAATCTTGTTTGAAAATCCTGTTTAATGTCCTTTTCTAAATGTCAAGTCCTGCTGGTAATTAACTTCATGCTTTTCCCTTCACTTGGAACTTTCTCCATGTGTTAAGCTATTTCCTGGTGCAAATATTTTGCAGGAATGGTGCCATACCCACTATTCTAACTAAGACAGATGGAGATTCTCAATAGAGCTTTTTCCAGGAGGGGAGGAGCCACTCAGATCCTTTATCCTCTGGCTCCTGCTGGAGAGACCTACTTTGGGACCTTCAGATGGGAGGGTTTTTCCCCCTGCCCACCCAGGAGCCAGCTGTAGGTGGTCACTCCTGGTTGTTGTAGTTGTAGTTGATGACCCGAGCGTGGCTCTCTGTAGCCAGGAAAATTGTGCTGTCAGGCAGCAAATAATTCCTGCAGTCCTGCAAACACGCCCAGAACCCACCTCAAACTGGGCAAATGTCCTCCTGTGCACAAGCATGTTCAGGCTCAGCCCCAGGAAAGCCAAGGTAGATGTGTAAAAAAGGTACATGTAGCACTCCATCAGCTCCATCAAAATTGTCTCCGTGGTCTCCTGAATGTGCCCTGTGTTCCCTGCCTGCCCTTTTCCAGCAGATCCTGGCAGGATCTGTCAATATTTATTTATTTATGGTGGCACTACCCCTTGAAATAGCTCCCCCCACCCCGTGCCAGTCTCCCAATTTCTACTGGCACTTGAGTGATGATGTGTGTCCCCCCCCAGTATATTTTTTTTGCTGCCAAACCACCCTTTCATTACAGTCACTGGAAAGATTTGAAGGTTTGGATTCATGAGGGGGGGTTTTTTTGGAGCAGGAGGGAGGAGGTGGAAGAGGGAGCGCTCAGTGCCATATGAAGAGCATGGCATCAAGCCACGCTGAGCCCATGCTAAAAATTGATTGGCATTTTTATGCAGGGGCTGCGGTCCATGATCCAGGGAACAGAAACAACTTGGGGTATATAAATACACCCACTCAGGCCTGGCAGGGCTGGAAGGGTTAAAATCGTTGCCTTTACAGGATAAGTTCTGATGCTCATTTTAATAACTTAGCAGAGGAATGGCTGTGTGCCTTTACAAAGGTGGCATTTTTGTTAAGGGAGGGCAGGATGAGATGATTATAGTAAAATAAAGACCCATTCAAGGTTGCAAATATGTGCCCACCTTTGTGGGTTTTTTTATGTAGATATATGAATATATCCAAAATTATATATGAAAATACATAAAACCATATATAAAATCAGTTATATATATAAATAAATTGTAGCTATAAAAAATAGGTTGTCTGTGAGATAAAGAACCATTCAGGATCGAGAATGTTGCAGAACTATGCCCTGCCTTTTGTGGGTTTATAGAGATTTAACATATAAATATGTATTAAAATGTAATTAAATTTATATATTATGTCTTTTAATACATAAATTTATGTCTATGACGTTGTTTCCCAGTGATGGACCAGTCAGTCTGTCCTGGTTTTAGGGGAATGATGCCCATTTATGCTCTTTGAGAGTATGTTGAGATGCATTTTTAATGCTATTCCTTCTTTATGAATAAAGTAGCTGGAAACCCCCAGCTACTTTATAAGTATCTGGGGTTTTCCACCTACCCCCACATTTTTATAACAGTGCACAGCCTTTTGTGCTGATATTCCCCATGGCTTTGAGTCCATCCCTCTCCACGGTTCTCTCCTTTCCAGGGCCTCCCATATTGGTTTTTCTCTCTTGTTTCCCAGAAAAAAAGTTAGTAACTCTGTCCAGGCAGAACTTCATCCAGGAGTGAGGTGAAGACTTTCAGCAGCAGAGGATTTCATTGAAAAAGAGGAGCCATGAGCTCCAGAGAGATCCAAATTCCAGTGAATGTTCATTTTCCCCCCACTGCTTTTCTTTTCTGAAGCACAAGAGGTGCCTTCAGCAGCTTCTTTGGTAGGACAGACCCTCTGGTTTTTCAAAGAGGTTTTTCAAAGTTTTCAAGTTTTTGAGCATGAGATTGAGTTCTTTATTTTTATTGATTAGGAATTTATTGATTTGGCTCCCCCAAAACCATTAAAAAGAAAGGAAAATACATAGAGGGATATGAATTTTACTATGTTTGTGGGTCTGGAGCTCACAGAGGAGGGATTGCTCACTGTGAGGGAGCAATTCTGGTCAACCTTGTAACCAATTCTTGCTGCTCATCTGCAGCTCCCATTGTCTGTGGTGGTTCTTGTGGGGGATGAGGAGCTTCTGAAAACCCCTGGTTATTTTGTAATTTAATTAATTCTGTAAATTAAGGCAGTTCAGCCCTTGAAGTTTCTGTTGGGAAGGCTTTTGAGGGGGATGATGATGCCATTATAAAATGCACCTCTGTTTTATTGCTAGAGAATGGCTCAATTGGCAAATTGACCCCAAATGTTGTTTGTTTACTCTTCCCTTTGAAATCTGGTAGCTCTTGGCTCCCTCGATGGGGACTCTCAGCCCTTGAAAAGTGACCAAAAAAAAAATCCAGAATGATCCATGTGACAGGGGAGAGTGACAGAGCAGTCTGACGTTGTGGCTGTGTTCTCTCCATCAAGGATCACGAGCCAGTTTGCTGCCTCTGGCATTAATCCACAGCAATCTTCTTGGCTCCAGAGGAATTATTCCAGAGATTCCCATGTGTCGCTGAGAGCAGAGACAGGGCCACACACAGAGGACACAAAATCAGTGCCACGAGTCAGAGCCAGCGTGACAGAGGTGACAGTGCATTTTGGGGTGCCAGCAGAGGAAATGGATGAGCCTCTGGTGTCCCCTGGCATTCCAACATCCTGTTGGACTGAGGCACCAGGCTGACTCGTGTAGGTCAGTCTTGGTCTGCTGCAAACGACCTTGTTATCCTTGTGCCTGCCCACTACACCTTTAATCCACTTCCATTTCCCAGGTTGTGTCACTGAAATCTCCCAGGATTTCACCCTCTGTCTGAAACGTTTTCAGTGTGAGACTTGTGTTACAGCACCTGCTGGGGAGAGGATGTTTTCCTCCAGCACACATCCCCCAGGAAATTCTCCTGGTTAAAACTGCAGGTTTGAAATATGTTCTGTGGAATTTGAGAGAATTCAGGTGAAATCCAAAAGGAAGCTGGGCAGACCTCACTTGTTCACAGCTTTTTGGAAGTGAGAAAGCCACTCAAGAAACACAAGGTAGCTGCAGTTTCTGTCATTGACCTTCCTTTGGGGGATCTGAGCAGCAGGGTTTGATCAGCAGAAGCTCAGCCCAGCACGAGGGGATGAGGTGCTGCCTCTGGCCCACATCCATTCTCCAGCTCCTCTTGTGTTCCTCTTACTCCAACAACTTTTTCTGGAGAAATTTATCTTTTTATTTGGCTGCTAATGAGAGCTCTTGGTCTCCACCTGGTTCATTCCAATGCTGGTCCTTGGGAGCTCTGTTCAGAGGAATTGCTAACAGACCACAGGGTCATCATGGGATGGTTTGGGTTGGGAGGGACCTTAAAGCCCATCTCATTCCACCCCCTGCCACGGGCAGGGACACCTTCCACTATCCCAGCTTGCTCCCAGCCCTGTCCAACCTGGCCTTGGACACTTCCAGGGATCCAGGAACAGCCACAGCTTCTCTGGGCACCAGGGCCTGCCCACCCTCACAGGGATGGATTTTTTTCCAATATCCAATTTAAACCTATTCTGCCAGTGTGAAGCCATTTCTCCTTTTCCTGTCACTCCAGGCCCTTGTAAATTCTCCGTCCCACTTTCTTGTAGGTAACCCTGAAACCTTCTCTTTTCCAGAGACAAATTCCAATCCCAGTTTCCTCCCAGCAGAGCTGCTCCATCCTGGTGCCTCCTCTGGATCTGCCCCAGCAGCTCCAGGTCCCTCCTGTGCTGGGCCCCAGGGGTGGGGCAGCTCTGCAGGTGGGGTCTCACCTGAGTGGGGCAGGGGGGCAGAACCCTCCCTTGCCTCCTGCCCATGATGCTGGGGAGGCAGCCCAGGACATGGGAGGTTTTTTGGGTGCTGGGGCATGTCCAGCTCTCACCCAGCAGCACCCCCAATCCCTTCTCCCCAGGGCTGCTCCATCATTTCATCCCCAGCCTGTGTTGCCCCCAGGATTGCCCCTACCCCAGCCTTCTTCAGCTGCCTGAGATTCCCATGCACGCACCCAATCCAGGGATATTGGCAGGTCCTGGCAGGAAAGTCAGGATATTTGCTGTGTTGGAGGAGAATGGGGCAGTGAACACTCCCATATTCCTCAGTGGACATTTGGATTTGTGTTGCTGCACCTCCAGTCTGGGGTGTTATTCCCAGCGGGGCTGCTCTGCACTCCCCACACAGAGAGGGGTCGTGTTTAATCAGAGGCTGAGGCTGCAGGAAGTTCTCAGTAATTCCTCTCCTACCTCCTCCTTCCCTGCTGTAGTTTATCCACTTCCAGACAGCCTCTTGAGAGTGGTTCAATTTTATTTCAATGTGCTGGAAATCAGCTGAATGAATGCACACTGACAATGGGGTTTGGGTTGATTTTTTTTTTTTTTCCTGGGAGGTGATCTGTTTATTCCAGGCTATTTTTTTCCCCTTCTTCCTTTTGCTGTGCCTGTTATGGCTGACTTCCACTTCTTCCCTCCTCTTGAGCCTCAGCAGGAAGGACAACAATTGGTGGCCTGGGAACTATAAACCCCAAAGCCACTGAGTTGTGTTTGCACATCTGGAACTGGGGGTTGTTTCTGTGCTGGGTAGAGGGGACAGCACTGATAGGGTGACAAATACTTGTCCTTCTGTTGGGACTGCCCAAGGAGGAGTTAAAATCTCCCGGAAATTTGGAAAGAGTGGAGTGGAATACCTGTGTTCAACCTTGGGATTTGATAAGATTGAGATTTTATATCATGGACAAGATTGAGACAGTTCAGGGATTTCCAAGGCTGCTGTAAAAACACGGAAAGGAAATCCTTTCCCATCTGATATTTCCCATTAAATATCAGATCCCAAGGATCTGTTGAAGGCCAAGGTGATCCTCGGGATCTGATATTTAATCAATCTTTTGAAGCCTTGTTGCCATGAGCTACAGCAGCTCTGGAAAGCCTTGAGGTACCCAATGTTTTGTTGCAGAAATATCAGGAATATCTTCTCAAGTAACTTTTTTAGGGCCAGTAGGGGTTGGGTGCTTCAAGGCAGGAGCTTCCTGATTTTAAACTGTGGATTTTTGAAGAGGTTTTCAACCAGGTTTTTGTCTGGCAGCTGCATTTACTATACCTTGGCTGGTACATCAGGAAAATTCAGGTCTGCACATGAAGATATATGGAAAATTATTATTATCTTAGTAATTAATAAGCAAGAAAGTGAACTGGATGTCGCTCTGTGCATGTCTCTATTTATAATTTTTCCAGTTATTATTAATTTGCAGTGGCCAACACGGTTTCTGCTTCTGAGATTGCAAAATCCTCCTGAATTTGCTCCTTTGAATTCTTTGCTGGCCACAAGTTTCTTACAAAACTCTTGAGTCTGTCGTGGTGAGAGCATCACTTGGCCAGGGAAAGGGGATGTTGTCATGAGAGAAAATGAGACTGAGTTTCTAATTCCACCTGGCAGGGGTGGGAGCTGGGATTTGGGATTGCAGGAGGGATTCACTGGCCAGGCCTGATCTGCAGGGTGGGGGTTGTATGATGAATTTGAAGTGGAATGTGGGTGCTGTTGGAAAAGTTCTGCAGAGCTGCTCTCCAACCCTGTGGATTTGGGAAACCTCTGGCCATGTGGGAGGCAAGAGCAGAGTGCAGCACCCATGGTCTTGGACCTCATCCATGATTTCTTTCCCCAAGTTTGAACAAAAATCAAAATATTACACAGCACCTTGTGCCGCTCCTCCCTGTCCCCCTCTGCTATTTTAATATAGTAACTGAATATTCATTATTAGCCTCCAACTTTAAAGACTTTAAATAGACCATGGACCATTTTCTCCTTGTAAATTCTTTTCCCAATCAAATTTTTAAAACAATTTCTTTTAGTTTTGCCATTTTAATGCAAAAATGAAAGTAGCATATTAACACCCCTCATAAAATCAATGTTCTGGCCCAGGAGCATCAACAACCTCATCCTTGCTTTGTGGACAATTTCCTACATTGCTTAAGTCAAGCTTTAATACATTTTTTTGCCCCTCTTACTTTGCTACAGTTTTTTTTTTTTTTTTCTTTGGACAGCAAAATTTCTGGATGTGACAGAAACCTTTCTTTCTATTAAACTATAGCTCAGGATTACAGCTGCTACTTTGGGAATAGTGACTTTTAGAAAAAAAATAAAATTTGATCCATTTTAATTTGTCCTTAAGCCTTTAAAAATGATAGGTGTGCACTCTATATATTGAGTGGGCTCAGGAAAAAAATTGAAATATTTTGAGATGATTGTGGCTCTAGGAGATACCAAAGATTTATTTCAGCTCCTACAAGGAGGAATATGTAGAATTACAGAGATAATGGCCTTTGTGAATTGAAAAACATCAAAGTGAAAGAAAGAGAATACTTTAGAGATTTAGTGAGAAAATACTTTCCCTCATCTCCCGCCTCCACTAGCTGATTTTTTGGCAAAAATAGCACCCACCATGTTTTGACTGAAACGGAAATATTTCAGTCTGGAGAGAAGTTTATTGCAGTACCTCCTGGGAACTGCTGTTTGGAAACTTGGTGACTCCAACCTGTTCCCTCTCCTGTGTGACTCCCAGTTTCTGCTGTGTCCCCCAGAGCACCACAGTCCTCTCTCATGGCCATGGAGATTGTCACATTCCCTGGGAAATGCAGTCTGGAAGGAATTTGGAACCCAACATCCTTGTGCTCTGGCACCTGGGATAAAAATATTGTTGTTGCAGACAAACAGCTCCTTCCTGGCCAGAAAGGAGCTGAGCTTCCCTTTGACCACCAGGAGGAATTCCTTCACTGGGAGGGTGGTCTGGCATTGGAATGGGCTGCCCATGGAGGTGGTGGAGTCTCCATCCCTGGAATGACTGGATGTGGCACTCAGTGCTCTGGTTAATTGACAATGTGTTAATCAAAGGTTGGACTTGACCTTGGGGGTCTCTTCTGATCTTTGTGGTTCTAGGAAAATATTTTTTCATCAAGAAATAAAATCCCTAATCAGGTTCCTGCTCTCAGCTCTCTGTTGAAAGAGAGAAATATGTTGGTTTGGGTGAGAAGTATCTGGGTTGGGAATGGCTCCTCAGTGTTTGTGTGGGGGTTGGCACAGTGAAGGTCTGACCTTTATGGGGTCCCACTGAGGATTTATGGTGAGAAACCCCCACAGGGATCACATTCCAAAGACATATCCTTTGAAAAGGAATCACTGAGGTTTGAAAACACCTCTAGGATTTCATCCAAGGTTTACCCACCATGGCCAAATCTACCAGTGAAAGATGTGTCACATGGCCTGGCATCATGCCATGAAATGTCCCCCTTTCTCCTCCACCAGAGCTCTCAGGTACCCACTGGGAAACAAAACGAGGCTCTGTCATTTTTTGGAATTGGGTGTTGGTTGATTGGATGAACCCAGCCAGTCCATGCAGCCTTCCCTCAGGAAGGAGAGCTGAGGGCACATCCAGGAGTCACCTCCTCACAGATGATCTCCTTGGAAGGGAAACAAGGTGGGGAGGCAGCTTAGAGGTGTCGT
>JBBMKD010000044.1:4509487-4570640 GCA_037834095.1 Argya squamiceps | reverse complement strand
GGCAGCTTAGAGGTGTCGTGTTGGTACCATTTTCATTGAGGATCATGGTGTGAAGGTGGAATAGGCAGCTCAAAACTGTGACCTGGGAGGGCTGGGAGATGCCTTAGAACCCAGAAGCTTTGAGGGTCCATCCCTGAGGTTTGATGACCACAGCTCTTGACCTTCCCCAGAATCCACCAAAGCTGCCCTCCAGCTAAATCTCCTGGTGGAGTTAAGTGCTGGGTTCCACACGCAGGTCTTCTGAGTCCCACCACACAGCCTGGCCTCCCCTGCTGCCCTGAACATCCAAGGGATAATTCTCTGCTTCCTCCTAGCCCATCTGTCTTTCGTTCCTCATGCACAGCCTGGATTTGAGTTCTGAGAAAATGCTGCTTCCAGGGGATGAAACCCCACCTTTGGAACAGGCGTTCCTTGGCAAGCCCCCAGCTCCTGGGGTTGGGAAAGCTTTCATGGCCCAACCAGAGCCACATTTCTTTGGGTTTGAGCTCCTGGGTGAATTTCCCTTCCATTCCAGCTCGGTTGCTGATGTTTCTGGCAGCCACCACAGCAGTGGTTTGGATGAAAGCTCCCTGCTGGGGTAGGTTTATGTGATTGCTATTGTTAAATTTTATAAATAAGTACCGAGTTCCCTGGTGATAGGTCCTCCCTGAGGGGTGTCACTGGAGGTTCAGGGCTCCTGCTCTGCATGGAAGTGGCCAGGTGAGCCTGGGGATGGCGTTTAAGGAGCTGTCCTTTCTCCAGCACGATAATTTTGGACAGGTGAGGGAGGTACCTCAAGGCCAGCTTGGTTCAATGGTTACAGGCTCAGAGAAAACCTGTGCTGGAATCAGCACTTTGTGGCTGCTCTGAGCCTGGTGACACTTTGGGATGCTGTTCTGCCTGAGCTTTATCCATTTTAGCAAGTCTTTGGGTTCAGGAGGAGACTTCTACCTCACCTGAAGTGTCTGAGACCCCCTGTTCAGCTTCAGCTCTCCCTGCAGAGCAGGAATCATCTTTGGGCTTGCCACATTGCCCATGCGTTTGGAGAAACATCACCAAAAAAAACCTTAGGGTCTTTGAGGAGAGGGGATTTCCAGCCTGTGTTGGCAAAGCATCCCCACTTCAAACTAGATCTGCTAGGGGCAAGGGAACAATCCAGGCTTTCCCTCCCATCCTGGCTCTGCTGAGGCTCTGGTGTGCATCAAATCTCAGTGATTTATTTATTTCTCTTTTCTGAGCTTGGTCTGCAGTGCAGGGATCCCCCATCCAGGACAAGCAGGCTGACAGGCTCCAGGCAAAAGGAATGGGGACAACTCCTATAAGGGAAAAACAAGTAGACCTAAATATTTGATTAATTTCCAAGTCAGCTTGGCAGAAATGATGGTTTTATTTACATGCATGTGCATATTGCAAATACAAACAGTATACAGCTTGTAAATGCTACAACATGTAAATAGAAATCTTGTTTATTTTGCTAAAACTATTTAATGTGTGGGCATAAAATAGTGGTGGTGGAAAAGGCAGGAATTTAAGGGGACTAAAGGAAAGGGAATAATGAATTCTGCATGGATAAATTGTGACAGGGCTGCAGCCTCCTGGGAGGAATATCTCCATTTCCCTGAAAGCCTAAACAAACTCCCTGACACTAATGTGCTGCCTTCATTTATTAATCCTCTGATCTATTTATTAATTGATTGCTTTGCTGACTTGTTTCTCTGTTCCTTTGCTTGCAGTAAAGAGTACCCAGTTGTTCCCAGGAGCACGGTGAGACAAAAAGTGTCCTCGAATCACAGCCCCTTCAGCGGCGAGACCAGGGTCCTCTCTGCCTCCTCCAACCTGGGCTCCCAGTACCAGTGTGAGAACGGGGTGTCCAGCACCTCCCAGGACCTGCTGCCTCCTGCCAACCCCTACCCCATCTCCCAGGAGCACGGCCAGATCTACCACTGCACCAAGAGAAAAGGTCAGAGCTTGGCTGCTCCCTGCTCCGTGTTTTCCCCCTCCTAACGTGACTGTCAGCATTGTTTCCTGATGTTCCCCCCCTTGGACAGCTCAAAGGATAATGGCCCTCGTGGATAGAAAAACACTGAAGTGAAAGAAAGAGAATATTTTAGATATTCAGTGAGAAAATACTTTCCTTTGTCTCCCTCCTCCAATAGTTGGTTTTTTGGCAAAAACAGCACGCAACAAGTGATGCTGGAGGATGAGTGAGGCATGAGGATTGTGGGAAACTCCCCCAGGCTGGGCTGGGAAACTCTAAAATCTCATTTCTGCTGGGTTGGGAATGAGCTGCTTGGAGGGCTGGCAGTGCCTTTCACCCACTGTGAATCCACATTTGAAAAGATAGCTGGTGCTGGAGATAAAGATGACTTATCTGCAGTCCCTCAGACAGGGTTAATCTCCGAGTGGAGATACCTTGACAAGTTTGCATTTTGCCCAGTTTTCAGCTCAGGGCTGTCTCACACTTGGGAGACAGTTTTCTGTCTGCAGAAATGAAGGGTACCTGGGGTTGAAACCCATGATATCCATGTTCCTTCCCTTCTGCTGCTGACCAGCTTTGACAGAGCTTTAGGGATCAAACTGTGAGGGCTTTCCACTGACTGCTCAGCTCGTCCTGGCGTGAAGAGCCCCCTGATAGTGCTGGGATAATTGTTCTGGGCAGGAGTGAGGGGTTTGTGGTCTCTGCCCTCTTGTCCCAAAGCCATGGGAATGCTTCAATGCAGCACCACTTGTAGGACTGAGACAGCAAAACTTTAGATCAGTTTTTGCTTGGAAAAAAATAGGGAATTTCCAGGGCTGTATGCAAGAAGGGGTGGGCAGGGGGATGGTTTCTGCCAAGCCTGTTGCATTTCTCAGGATTTACTCTATGGAAAAGCTACCAGAAGGCAGCAAGCACCACGGCACTGAGTGCAGCAGGAATTTCTCCCCTCAGCAGATCCCTTCCCGCTTCCCTGCACCACCCTATCAGTCAGACACATGTCATTATTTTTAGCAACATAACCCCTGGAGCACTGGGGTGTGCAGACACACAGTCTAAGGTAGGGAAGGCTGGGAAATGCTGGCAGAGGAGGCAGGAGGGCAGTGGAAATCTCTCCCACGTCCTTGTAGATGTTGTAGGAGCACGTGGGTTGTGTGCAGGTGTGCAAAGTAAAAGAAACCTGAGAAATCCGAATATTTTCCTGAGACTGAGGAAAACAGTGGAAAACAGGTGGTATTTTCTGTCCCCTCCAGCTCACCAGGTGACTGTGCTCACATAGAATGTGTCAGAGCAGGGATTAGAAAGGGGGATGCTGGCCTTGAGCTGGCTGTAAGGCAGGGAATAAGGGGATGCAATGGCCACCCAAAGTGTCCCCCAGGTCAGAGGTGGGGTGTGTGGGCTGCTTTACCCCTGTGGGTGTGAGGTGCTGGTGCTGGAAGGTCCCAGCCTGTGATCCCTCCTCAGCACTGGGAGCTACAGCTCCTCTGTCCTGGGAGCTGAGCTCTCACCTCTCCTCTTCCCCCTTTCCCAAAACTAACCAAAACAAACTGTCCCAAATGGCACCCAAGCCTTGGGACAAGCCCTGAGTGCTGCGTGTCCCTGCCCCACCGGGCAATTCATCATTGGCCTCCGCATTGTAACGCGATAAGGAATCAACAGAGGTTTCCTTCCAGTTTTGGGATTCCCGCTAAGTGGTGTCTCCATGGGTGGTTTCCCTCAATCCCCCAATTATCTCACTTCCTCTTATTGTCACAGAAGACACGGCTATCTGCCCTGGAATAAAGCTTGGCCTGCGTGGCCCTGGCCGCGGCGCGGGGGACAGGCCGAGGCAGGCCTTGTCTGCAGGCCCCACGGCCCCTCCTTATCTCTGCCATGCCTTGAGTGGCACAAGCAGTTAAGGGCCTTTTATCAAAGCCGCCAAAGGCTTTAATCAAAAAGGAGCAGCGTCCTGCCTCATACCACCGGCTTCTTCCATGAGCTTGGGTGTCCCTGAGCCTCCCCTCTGCTCCCTGAGCCTTTTTCTCTCTCCCCTCCCCGCGCCTTTGGTAAATCGAAAACAGCCACCAGGGCTTACAGGAAAGAAACACAAAGTTAATGGGAACCAGAGAGCCAGCCTGAGCTGCCAAGCAGCTTTTTTTGCAAAGTGAAATTAATTAAAAAAGAAAAAAAAAATCGCTAGAGATGAGCAGCTCGGGTCAGATAAATCAGAGCGTGATCCAAGGTTTCTTGTCACTGAGCGTGGAACTGCCTTTCAGCACCAGCAAGGATCTTTGTTGGACATGGGAAAATAATCCTATGTATGATATTCCTCTTTTTTTTTTTCTCATTTCTGAGTTTTCCCTTATAGTTCGTTCTCCTGCTTTCCTACATTTCTGCTTAAGAGTTATCAAGCCTCACCACCTCAGAAAACTCAAAAGCAAGATTTGTTTGCTCCTACTGTCCCTCTGTCCATTTTCTGGACTGGAAATCTTATTGATTGTGTTGGATTATCGACTGCCCAAGCACTGACTCCTCCTCAGGCAGTTTAGGATTTATCTCAAGCGGATTATTTCCTTCCCCAAGGCTGTGGTTATGGATAAGTGCTCTTGGGGGCAGAGGGCAGTTCAGCTGGGTTTGAGACCAGCTGCTGTCTGCATCTTCTGGGGTGAATTCCACCACTGTTTTCCAAGCCAATCTCCTTGCAGCTTTGACATCTCCTGATGTTTCTGTGCATCCTTCTCAATCAGAGCCAAGCCTTGGGTTAGGCTCAGTCAGGGACAGGTCTGTGTTCAGCCAGCTCAAAGGAACCTTGTTCAACTTCTGCTTTCCTGGTGACCTAAGACAAGGATTCTTCTCTGTGGTTGGCAGTGTTGTTCTTAGCTGTCAAGGCAAGATGGATTCACTGTGGAGATCTGATATGGAATTGCATTAGGGGAGAGCAGCAGGGCTGCCAGGGGATGTTATCTCTGAAGGCTCCCCTGCTTCAGGGAGGTGATGCTCTCCTGGCTGAGGAAGGAAGGAAGGACACATCCCAGAGCTCCTAATCTGGTGATTGCTGGTGTGCAGGTGGGAGGGCAGGGTCACAGCATTGGGAGTGACCCCGGTGTGCTGCAATGGGGTCACTGTTCCAGGAATGGAGAATGGCAAGGATCACCCTGCCTTGTATCCCAGCTCCACACTGGGATTGCTGATGGCACATGACAAAGTCACTGGACTACCTCCAACCCTGTATCTCATCAAGGAGTGGCCTCAGCTCTTGATGTAGATTTTTAGGCTGACACAAACAGCAGTTGGAGCTTTGTTTTTTATCTGGTTGCTCTCCACCTCTCCCTCTCCCATTGCTGTGCTTGGAGAAGCCCAAAAGGTCTCACCAGCAGGCAGCTCGCCTTGTGTCATTCATTTAGCCCCACATCCCAGTTAGGATACTGGGCCTTGTTTTCCCTTGTATTATCCTCTCTCTCTCTGATATCCTGTGGACTAAAGAGTCATCCCTCTAAACCTCTGCTCCTTCCCAGCCTTGCACAATCCCAACCACTTGGCAGATTTCTGGGATGCTTGTGATGCTGAACAGGAGGCAACTGGAACAGCCTCTCCCTGGGGAGGTTATAAAAGTTGTCACTCTGAGGGAGAAGAGGGATGTGGCAGAATCCACTGGCTCCAACCAGTGAGGACCGTGTCCTTCATCCCCCTAACTTGGACATAACCCTGGGGAAGGATTTCTCTTTCATCTCCTTCCTGCTCTGATGAGGTCAGTGCTGGTACAGAAGTGCCTTTCCTCATTCTCCTGAAGAACAGGCACTGTCAGTGTGGACAGACCTCTGCTGACTGAACCAACTTCTCCCACATACCACTCAGCTTTGTTTTTTCACTCAAAGAATCTGTAGGACAAAAAAATTGAGGCATGAGATGTCTCCTTGGAGGACATGCTGCTCATCCTGCTGACGTTTGGAGATGGGATGGGTTGCCCAAGGCTGGGGCTGTGCTGCAGCTGGAGAGACGCAGTGGAGGCCAGAGTGGGGTGGCTGTGGGACACTGAGGGTGAGGAAGGGACTCCCTGAGAGGGGAGGAGATGTTCAGGGAGCTGGGGTGCACCCAGCTCTTGCTGTGCAGCCACACTCTTGTGGCACTAATGAGGAAAGGCTGAGGGAGCTGAGCCAGTTCTGACTAAGAGGGGACCCCATCAGTGTCTGTCAGTGTCTGCAGGGATGCAGGGAGGTGCCAGGGGATGGACCAGGCTTTGCTCCGTGGTGTCCAGCAACAGGACAGGCAGGAACTGATGCCTGGGAGGTTCCACCTGAACATGAAGAAGGACTTCTTTCCTGTGCCCAAGTACCAGTCAGGCTGCCCAGGAGGGTGTGGAGTCCCCTCACTGGAGATACTCCAGAATTTTCTGGACACAATCCTGTGCCGTGTGCTGGAAGAGGGAGGTTGGACCAGACAACCCACTGTGCTCCCTTCCAACCTCACCCATTCTCTGATTCCCTTCTTTCATCAGAGCTGCATCCTGTGCCTCTGCAGGGAGTGCTGGCAACTTGTGGAAAAGATTCCAGCTTTTGGGGGGTTGGATTGCCCCTGTCCCACAGCCAACCCTGTTGTGTTCAGTACAGCACAGCCATATCACCAACAGGAATGGCTGGCGTGTCTCAGGTTCCATGTGCTAGGTTTTAGGACTTATTTCCCCTTCAGAGATGTTCATTATGATTGAATCTGCCTTTTTCTTTTCTTCTTGGACAACCTTTGTCACTCTTGCACCCTGGTATTGGCTCTTCAGGCTGATGCCACATCCATGCTGGATTCCAGCCTGGATAAAACAACTGTCAGTGATAATCACCCATTGTGTGTCCCTCACAAAGTCAGGATGAACCTCCTGTAACACCCTGGAATTGTGGGTGAGCCCTGAAACCCAAACAAGTCATGTCCCATTCTTCATTGTCTTCCATCCTGGGGGGCTGAGTGTCATGTGTGGGGAAGGAGCTCTCCTGATTTATACCAGGGGGGAGAGGGAGGCCCAGTGCACTCTGAAGTCCTGAGGTTTCCATGTTTGTATATCATTCTACGTGGCCCGAGTCTTGGAATTGGGAAAACTCCATTTAAAAAGCCATTTGCCTGGTATTTACAGCCCAGCTGGAAGTAGTAAATAGCAGAAATCTTGGAAGCGCTCGTGCTCTCACTCAAGCTCCTTCATTAGATAGATCATCAAATTCCTTGTGAGGGAGCCAGTTTCCACCCCATTCTCCAGGCTCCCTTTGCCTTGGATTCACTTTGGAGCAGCTTCTCCCTGGCGCTGGCAGCTCCTCCTGCTCAGCAGCTCCTCCTGCTTTTGGAGGTTTGTGCAGCATCGAGGGGCTGCTCCCTAGAGCTGGTCACCACCCCTGGCTTCCAAGAATAGCAACAACAGTGGGGAATGGCCAGAGTGTCTCCCAGGATAGCCAACAACTCCTCCCAGGGCTCGGTGGCACCTGGAAAAGGAGCTGCTATCAGGGAACCAACATCAGGAATCAAACCCTGAGCAGGCAGTTACACATCTCCCATGTCCTGCTTACACTGATAGCAGGTGGTAAGAGGACCTTCAGGGACAGGGTTATGGCCTTGAGCTGCACTGTCCAGGCTCCAGGGCCCCTGAGGATGAATTGAAACTGCAGCCTTTGGCATTGCATGACAGACCTGTTTGTCTTGTGTTCCTCTGGTCATTGAAGGTGTCCCCTTTCCACCCTAAAGCTGCTCCAGGCACCCCGGGGATGCCCTCCAGCTGCTCTGTGCTGGCTCTGATCTCCTCTGTGAGGAGTGGGGGGACAAGACCAGAGAGCCTGGACAGCTGGAAATCCCTCAGGCAGCACCAGCTGAGGCTCTCTGGTCTGCACCACCCCATGTCAGGATGCACATGGACCATTCTCTCCCCTCTCTAGGCCTTTGAGTAAAAAATCACTGGGCAGAGGTGCGGGAGGACAGGCCAAAGCTGTTAGGGCAGGCTGGAATCCTTTGTTTGTGCCTAGGTCCTGTTTGGAGATGGGAACAAGGTCCTTACACACCTTAAAATCCCCATCCTTACACACCTTAAAATCCCTTTCCGTGTAAAACATCAGCAAACCTGGCTGTAGAGGGATGAGCAGGGTGATCCAGAGAGCTTGCAGAAAGACAGAGGGCACTAATGGGGTTTCCACTGAAGTCCTGGTTGGCTTTGTTTTTCCCTCTTCACCTGTGATGGATTCTGGAAGTGGTTCTGTGACACTGTGGCTCTGCCCAGCTGGGCTGTGGCAGGCACTGAGATGTCTGGGCTAAACGGAAAAATCAGCAAGCTCAGGTTGTAAGTCAGGCAGTTTTACACCACAGAAAAACAGAGTTTGACTGGTTTGTGTTGTATATTTTAAAAAAATCAAAATAAAATAAACAGTCAAACCCCAAGCCAATGATTTCTGGTGCCAGCAGACTGATGCGGTTTAATGCTGAAAACTTTATTAGCAGAACAATGCTGCATTTTACAAGACATTGTTTTTCCACCCCAGTGTCCTTATTACTCAGCGGTGGGTCAGGAATCCAAACTTTTTACACTGTCCATAAAAGCTCCAGCTCAGGCTGTTCCTCCAGATGTACCTCCTGTCATGGAGCTGGGATCAGGAGAGAGATCAGACCTGTGCCTCCAGCTTTTGGCTTTCAGGCAACTTTCCATCCCCTTTTCCTTTCCCCTGCTCCTACAGAAACTGGGACCTGAGCTGGATTAAGAAGGATGACACATTCCTGCATCTCCCTGCTCATTGTTTCAGCTGGTTTTAAAAATGGGATGGAATTGCTCATTTATCTCATCCTGCTTCCCACCCCAATTTACAGGGAAGGCAGAGGAGAAACTTGATTATCAGGGCTGTGCATTGCTGAGGTGAGGGAGCCAGGCTTTGATGTTGTCAGAAAGAAGGAAATGGGACTGTGTCTTTCCTGAATTTATACTATTAGAGAGCCAAAGGCCACTGTGGGGAATGTCCCCACGGTGTCCCTCAGTACCTGCTCTTTGTGGGATTGTTGGACCAAGGTGAACAGTTGTTCCAGCTGGACTTGGAACACCCCTGGGTGGGAATAATGGGTTATTTTACATGCAGAGAGGGTGCAGCTTCCAGGAGAGCCCTCTTGGCTATTTGGAGCAATAATAATTACATGCATGTGTGTTTTTAGAGGAAACAAAAGATGCCTGCACTGCCCACCTGCCTCACCTGGAGGTGTGACACAAGCATTCCCCTCGGAGCAGCCTGGCAGCACCCTCTGTGCCTCTTGTGGGGCAGATGCTCTCAGTCCTCCTTTCTGTGCAACTGTTTGGGGTTTGCTTCCCCTCTTTATTTTGGGGGTGAAAAAAATTACAGCTCAAAACACATTGGTTGAGAAAAATTGTAAAGGGTAACTTGTTCCAAATTTCTTACAGATCTGACCCCTGTTCAAAGGGTGCAGCCAGGAGAGCTCTAACCAAGTGGGATGTTTTCCTGCCTGCACCAGAAATCCTGTTTTTGAAGCAGCAGCAAAGTTAATCCATGTCAGAACAGCTCCCCTTCCCTTGCCATGCTGTCCTTAAAATCTCTTGGTGAAGTGCTCGTCCCTGGGAATTTTGCCATCCATTCCAGCAGAGCTGGATTTCATTTGATGACCCTGTGAATGAATAAATAAGCGCACATTGATTTATTCATTTGGCCTCACCCTGGAGATTTCACCTAAATTGTTTATCTTCTTCCCTCTGCTGGCTTGGGATGCTGCAGGAAACAAAGGGCTCTGCAAGATGTGCCTTGTTGTTTCTAGCTGTGAAATTTACTTTTCTCCTTTGTTCCCCTTGGCTCCAGCACATGGCCCTGTGTGGATTTATGTGGCCACAGCTCAGTGTGGATTTATGTGCCCAGCTGCCTTGGCACAGCTGAAGGCTGGGGCTGTCAAACTCCAAATCTGACTGTCCCAACCATGCCATCACTCTGTGCTCTCTTGGGAGGATTTTTATTGTGATCTCCCTTTTTTGTCTCTTTTTATCATGGAAACATTTTGTTGTAAAGGATTTGAGTTGACAGCAGCAGCTCTGAGCGTCCTGGAGGGGAGTGGTAGGTGCAGAGGTCACAGGCAGATGTTATTCCTCAGGTAAAAGTGGCAGCAGGAAGGGAGATGGAGAGCGTGTAGGGGGATCACTGACAAGATAAACCTCATGATCCCTCCAGCATCTTGATTTTCCTCCCAGATCTCCTGGCTAATCCCTTCCCCACTCCAGCAGAGAGGGCCCAAGTGCAAGGCTTGATTTCCACAGGATAGATTGAGATGATTTCCAGGGCAATGATGGGGTTTACCCTGAGGGAAGTGTCAGATTGTCCTCAGTGAAACCAGCACTGCAGAGAGGGAGGCTCAGCCGCGGGCACATTACCCTTGGGGTCTACCAGGACTTTTCTCTCCCAACAGATGAGGAATGTTCCACCACTGAGCATCCCTACAAGAAGCCCTACATGGAAACCTCTCCAGCGGACGAGGACCCTTTCTACAGGTCCAGTTACCCTCAGCAGCAGGGACTGAACACATCGTACAGGACTGAGTCGGCGCAGCGCCAGGCCTGCATGTACGCCAGCTCGGCGCCGCCCACGGAGCCCGTGCCCAGCCTGGAGGACATCAGCTGTAACACGTGGCCCAGTGTGCCCTCCTACAGCAGTTGCACAGTGTCTGCCATGCAGCCTATGGACAGGTTACCCTACCAGCATTTCTCTGCCCACTTCACCTCGGGGCCGCTCATGCCCCGCTTGGGCGGCGTGGCCAACCACACGTCGCCCCAAATCGCCGACGGCCACGGCATGTTCCAGCACCAAAGCTCCCACCAGCCCATCGTCAGGCAGTGTGGACCTCAAACGGGCATCCAGTCCCCTCCCAGCAGCCTGCAGCCGGCGGAATTCCTCTATTCCCACGGCGTGCCCCGAACCCTGTCGCCCCACCAGTACCACTCTGTGCATGGCGTGGGGATGGTGCCAGAGTGGAGCGAGAACAGCTAACCAGGGGGGCAGGAAAGTGCCAGAGCCACGGGAAAATCCAAGGGAATGGGAGAAGGAAAAGGAAAATGACCCCCCTGTTGATAGCAAAGCGTTTGTGCAAGACTCCCTGAAGTGAATGTTCACCGCCAGCACTCAAGGGGGACAGACACGGACTGAAACCACGGCTGGAAGTCGTCGGCCTCGCTGTGACTTGCCCTGACCTCCCTTTTGTTTTCTTTGGTCTCAAAAGGAAAGCCAACAGCCCAGCACACTTCTGTCCCTCCACAGTCCCACCCAGTTTGTGTTGCTGCCACCACCCTCGTCCCCCACCCCGTCCTTCTGCTCTTTTTTGTTCTCCAAGGGACACCAAACTCCTGCTGCCTTTCTCACCATGGTCAGAATGCTTGAATGAGAACAATTAGGATGTTACTTTTTTTTTTTTTTGTGGTGTTGATGTTGACAATGTTATATAATAAATAATAATATATATTTTTTTTCTTTCCATTTTCTCAGAAAAAAAAAAAAGACACCGGCCCTTTATACCAAGGGTGGATTTTGGAGTGGTGTTTCATTTTTTTTTTTTTTAATTAGTGTTATCTTTACTTTTCAACAGAGAGAGGTACTGAGAACCCCCAAATAAATAAATCCAGTACCTACCTCACCCAGGCATTACACCAAGAGTGAAATTACTCCCACAGGGAGCTGTATTTCTTTACAAATTCCTCAAATTTCTCTCCAGGAGCCATTCCATAAACCATCCCCTCATCTCCTTTTCCACTTGTAATTCTCTTGCTCCTCTTCCCTTCCCATCTCCTGCTCTTTCCTGGTCCCTCAGCCGTCTCTGACGGAAGCGTGGGTTTATTTCCAAGCTTGCAAACATCCCCAGCTTGAGTCCTGCTGGATTTTTAGCAGCGTGTGGAAAGCCAGGCTCTGAGCCAGCTGCCACAGGGGGAGAAGGGAGGAGAGGATGAAGACACTGAGAGGAAAATGTTTGCTCACCAAAATGATGATGACGCTTGTTTGCAATCCCGGGCTTTCATTTTCTCCCGTGTTCCTTTGCTTCCTCTCCAAAAGAAAAGGAAAAAGGAAGAAAAAAAAAAAAAAGGGGATATCAGTCTGGGTGTGTGAAGTGAGATATTAAATAAATGTGTTTAAAAGGGGCAGAAAGTGATCATGAGAGGCTGGGAGTGGTGGAGGCAAAAAGAGAAGGAAAAGCAAATGCGTGCAAGGAAAAATGTCTACTGCAGAATATTTCAGGTGTAAAATTTCCTGGTCCTATTTATTTATACGTGGGAGTTCCAATAACTCCAAGGATGTCACAAAAGCAGCTGATTCCAAGAGGTTCAAATTTTTATTGAAATGGAAGTTTGCTTTCTTTTCTTCTTTTTTTTTTTTTCCTCTCCAAGCTGTGCACACTCTATATAATTTACATATATTTTTAATTAAAAGTAATTCTAATTAACTAAAGAGGTATACCTGCGTGTCAGCCACTGGGAACATGGGTGGGAATGGGTGGAAATTCTGACGTGGGAGGGAATATAAACAAGTATCCATAGCCATGGAACTAAGAAGAAAAAAATAATCCCTACCTAGCTCTGATCTCCCATTTTTGTGTGCCAATTTACGGCTCATAAATACCACACTTAATGGCAAGGGAGTGCCCATCTATTTTTCATGTATTTTCTGGTTTGGGGTGGTTTTACTTGATTTCCTTTTTTCGTTTCTAATTGATGCCTATAATTGAATTTTTATTCATTTCTGCTGTAGCAGAGGAGGTGCAACACCACAGGAGGGAAGGTAGGGATGGGCTGAGCTTGAGCTGAGTTTGGGGCTGTGGCACAACTGCCTGGGTCCCCCAGGGCTGTGCCCTCCTGGGGTCACTTTCCCTTCCAGGCAGATTGAAAATGACCTTGGTGGGTGCTGGGATGGTGGCACTGGGAAACCCCAGTGAGGTGGAACTCCACCCTGTTTCCAAGGGAGTGAGGTTGGTGGCGAGTGTTTGGCCCAGGGGAGGTGTGGGGTTGTGTCCCAGCCTCAGTGAAGGAGGGGAGAAGCTTTGGGGACTGGACACCAGGTGGGGAAATCAGCAATGAAGAGATTGCAGTTGGGAAACCAAAGAGAAAAGTTGGTTCTGCGGGGCTGCTGAGGCAGGATCACCTCAGGAAGGGCATGGAGGGAGCCAAGGAGGCGCCTGAGGCAGGATCACCTCAGAAGAACATGGAGGGAGACAAGGAAATGTCCCCAGTCTGTGGGAGGATCACCTCAGGAAGAGCATGAAGGGAGCCAAGGAGGTGTCCCCAGCCTGAGGCAGAATCACCTCAGGAAAAGCACGGAGGGAGACAAGGAAATGTCCCCAGTCTGTGGGAGGATCACCTCAGGAAGGGCATGGAGGGAGACATGAAGATGTCCCCAGCCTGAGGCAGAATCACCTCAGGAGGAGCATTGACCTGTTGTACACTACAACGATGCAAAGACTTTGATTTTAGAAGGCTGAAAATTTTTTTTTTTTGGGATGTGTTTTTTTTAATATACTGTTTTACACAGACCAATTCGATTGGTGAAACAAAGGCAAATTTCTTCAACTATATTGGTTAGACTAGAGGGACATCATGAAGTCCCTCCTAGGGAAAAAATGTAAACTAAGTTTACAGTTACTAAAACATGTTTTTTGTTTACAGAAAATTCCTTGGGAAAGGAATTTCAGAGAATTAAAACATCTCGGGTATGAACTAGGGTCACAGAGCCAAGGAAGTGTCCCCAGCCTGGGGCAGGATCACCTCAGGAAGGGCATGGCCAGGCCCTGGGAAGGAGCTGAGGGAGCGTCCCCAGTCTGTCCCACATGGCAGGGACACCAAGGCACACCCTGCAAAGGCACAAAAAGGCAGCAGGATCAATAGGGCCACTCCACAGAGATATTCCCACCTGGCTGTCCCAAGGATGTGGGGCACAGGGTCTTCTGGGCCTCTCCCAGCACTGCCTCCAATGAAACTTTCTTCTTTGGGATGTCTCCTTTTTACTGTCTCATGTTTGCAAAACATTTCATGGTTGTTGGGTTAGACACAGCCAGAATGTGATGCTGGAGCCCCCTCTGGGTATCAACAACATTTGTGGGCAGAAGGAGACTCAGGCAGGCACCACATGTGGGGCATGGCTGGGACCTCAATTCTTGCAAAGCTTTTTGTCTGCATGGAGCCACCCCCAGGGAACCACCCAAACGCTGCATTAAATCACACAGAACATGCAGAGCTCCAAGTAAATCGATGAGTAAATTGCATTTTGAGTTAAGGAACACAACAATTACACTCTATTTAGCTGTCATCCACATTGTGCTTTCCCAGCTTCGTTATCCCACTGCTGATCGTGTCGTAATCCAACCCCCACGGGGTGATTCCCATGTAATTACATGGGCAGTGGTTACCCTATAAGCAAAGAGGTCTCCCCAGAAATGCCTGCCAGGCAGCTCAAAGAGGATTAAGGAAAACTAAATTCCCATGGAAAATTACTTCTTAAGCGTTGGGAGGAAAGGCTCAAGCTTCCAGCTCCACTCATTTCCTCAGAGCTCCTCAGGTTTGGGTTTTTGGCTCTTTGGGGTTATGCTGAGATTCTGTGATGGGTTTTGGGGCTGGAAAAGCAGGCAGATCCCTGAGGATACAGCCTTGTGGAGCCACACTGGTATGAGGAGCAGGGAGACCATCAGAATCAACACTTGTCACAGCAGTAAAATCTGGGATGAAGGCAAAGAAGAGGTGGGGGGAGGATCCAACACTGTTTTTTCCTCCTCTTTTGAAGGAGTTTGTCAGTGTGGCATTTCCATATGGCAGTTCCATACCCATGGGTATAACTGGGAGGGGTCAGGATGTGGAAGGAAAAGGTGATCCCAGGCTGGATGTGGATGTGCCTGTTCTACCTTGAGCTTCTGCTTTTCCCCAGGTGGTCCAAAACAACACCAGGAGCTGCCAAGAGGAAGGTTGTCCTCTCCCTCTGATTGTGATTTTTTTGTCCCAAAGAGCCTGATGTGATTTCTTTGATTTCTTTTCTTATGGACTCATTTCTTAGCCAAAAATAATAACGCTGACGATAACAACAAGCAGCAAAATTAGGGGGAAAATTATGTTTGCCAGTGGAGGAATTGGACAAAAGAAGTTGCAAAATTCACCTTATTCAGAGCTAAACTGGCAATTCTTCATTGTGAGGATGGGCAGGCCCTGGCACAGGGTGCCCAGAGCAGCTGTGGCTGCCCCTGGATCCCTGGCAGTGTCCAAGGCCAGGCTGGATGGGGCTGGGAGCAGCCTGGGACAGTGGATGGTGTCCCTGCCCATGGCAGAGGTGGTTCAAGGTTCCTTCCTACACAAACCATTCCATGATTCTTTAATAAGAAGCCCTGAAACTTGAGGAAGACCATCTCAAAACAATCCTCTGGTGGTTTTCCATAAACCCCATGGAGGGTGTTGGGGCTGGGCTGGACCTGGGCTGCTCCTGCCCCGGACCTGGAGACAGGGATGATGGAGCCAGAGTCCAGGAGAGCTGTACCCCGGGGTGAGGGGGGAACTGGGCTCCAAAGGGAGCTCCAGAGGAGGACGAGGCTGCTGAGGTGGGGAGAGAAGGCAGTGGAGGCCCATGCTCACCACAAGCAGGGAATTTGGTGAGAAAAGGAGCTGTGGAACATCCCCAGGCAGAAGGCAAACAGGCCTTTAGGGATGAAGCAGGATAAACAGGAGCAGGCTGAGCCATTCCTCAGAGCACGAAACCCAACCTGTGCTGAGAACACCTTTGAAAGGGTTAGCAGCAATCCCCAGGCTGTGGCCACAATGCTGTTTTTCCAGCTGCCTCCCTGGGCTGAAACACTCCCTGCACTCCTTGCCTGGTACCTGGGGAGGGTTTTGATGCCCTGAGAGGAACAGAGAGCTCTTTGTCTGCCCCTATCAATCACTCCACATTTCAGGTTTCACCGGCCATGCTGCTGGGTGGGTTTGGGAGATGAATTTTCCCCACCAGCAGCCCCCCAAACCTGCACTGGTGAAGCTTTTCCTACAGCCAGGAATGCTTGGAAGGGGCAAAGTCACCCCTCTACTGCTCAGGCTGCTCCCACAGCAGAGCCAGCCTCCCAAAATTCACTGTTGTGCCTCGAGGGTTGAGGGAAAAAAATATCCCAAAGCCTCAGGATTCTTGTCCATAAATCCAGCCCACAATATCATAGATTTTACAGTGCTGCCAACTCTGACAATTTTATGATGGGTCTCATGTGATTTGCAAAAGTGTGGTTTAGGGTTTTTTTCTCTTAAAATTTCCAGCTCCTGGAGACCAGTGAATATTTGAGGCTCTCAAAGGATTCTGAGTCTTTCCCCCACTGCCCTGGTTTTGATTTTTTTGTTTGATTTTAGAACATACTGCAAAGTTGAAATTTTACTGGAGAGAAAAGTGAGGCTGAGAAAACATGACTTGGGGAGGTGGGGCTAGAACTCATCATGGGTCATTTGGGTTTTTTTAGATTTGTTTGCTTTTTATTTGTCTCTGTTAAAGTCAATGCCTTTGCTGCATTATTTTTGAGTAATAAAAATGACAAAGTTTGAGGAGAATGGCAAATGTTCAGAGAGTGGCTTGACCAAATTCTCACCCCCAAAGAGCAGCAATACTTTTTTTACATTTGGATTTTACTCCTTCAAAATTTCCAAGGAAATTTTTCAACCTCGAGACATTTCAGAGGGACATGTTTCACTTGAGCCTATCACACCCAGGGGCTCCAATATCTCCTACTTCTTTTTTTTGGTTAAAACAAATCCTCCAGACTCAGTGCCTGGTTCTGGCTGTGGGGTTTGGAGATTTTGCCCTGCTTCTGTAAGGACTCAGCTACAGAAAAGTGGATTTAAAAGTGTTCCTGAGACAAATAAAGGCAAGGAATAAAGGTAGAGCAGCTTCCAGAGTCAATCAGAAGGGCTGGTTTGAACATCCTGGCTCAAGCTTCTGCTGGGAACACCTGGGAAAACCCTTGGAGACAATGCCAAGGTTCCCCACCAGCACCATTTGCACCTGGATGAGCCTTCCCACCACAGGAATTAAAGGCAGAGGGAAGAGGAGGGTGGGGTTTTCAGGAGGTTTTGCATCAGCTCCTTGCAGTGATTCTGCTGGGAGCACATTTGAGCACAAGTGGGTAAAAGGAAACTAAAAGGATGTTGTGAGAATATGGGAATTGGTCACTGTGGGTGTCACCTGTGCACTGCTCTCACTCAGAGCTGTTTGCTTCTACTAGAGACTGAAGAAATAAGTTATAATCTGCCTTGGGGCAAAAATTGTTGCTTGAATTATGAACAGAAAGTTCTAAACTGGAAGGGGGGAAGAGGCAAACACCTGCAGCAGTGCATGGTGAACCCTTTAACAGCAAGGGACTGAGGGCTCTGGGGGTTCTTGTATCCATAAATGTGGTTTGGTTGTGTAAGGTCAAATCAGAATTTTTTATTTTTATTATTTTTTGCTATTATATTATATGGTATTATATTGTATACATATATATATTATAATAACATAATATAACATAATAGTACAATAATTATAATTATATTATAATAATATATAATAATAAAATAGAATATAATTTACATTGTACTATCTTGATTATTAATTATTATTGCTGTTGTTGCTGTTGTAATGATCTGCTGCTTCTCCCCTGTTTTGTGGGAGGTGCCATGTGGAGGATGCCCCTGCCAGTGTGTGCCTGTGTCCCCGTGGTGCTGTGACAGCCCTGTCACCCACTCCTAAATGCACCAGTATTTCACTTCAGCTTTTCCTCAGACCTGCACTGCCAGGAATCAGGAATTTGTTTGCTGCCCCTGGGTCTTCCCATTCTCCTGAAAAAGCAATGAGATGGAATCCCAGTTCTTCTTTTCCTGTTCCTGGTGTGTGGAATTCTAACACCTCCTTGAAAATCCCATTCCTGGCTGGGTTTGTGCTCCTCCAGCTCAGGGATCTTTGCTCCATGGTTGGCTCCTGCTCCTGTTCACCAAGGACCCCCAGGTCCTGCTCTGCAGAGCTTCTTTCCAGCCCCAGTCTGAGCAGGTTTGTGGGATTGGCCATGCCAGAGGTGGGGCTTTGCCTTTGAGCTCTGGGGAGTTCTCCAGTTCTTTGGGATCTGTCTGAGGAGCAGCTCTGCCTTCCAGTGCTTTGCTCCCTGTACTGGGTGTCCTGTCCCATCATCCCAGTCTTTAACAAATGAAGTTATTCCAAACCATTGGTGCCAGTACTGATCGTTGAGGGATGCTGTTTGCAGCCAGCCACCACCTGGAATTTTGGCTGCTACAGATCCCCCTTGGTATCTGATGGCCCAGCCAGCTCTCTGTTCTCTATTTACCAGCCCCTACCTCATCAGTTTGGACTTGGAGATCACTGCTAAAGGCAGTTTCAGGTCCTGATGTTCAGCAGAAACTCACATTGTGGAGTGCCCCAGCATTTCCCATCTCTGGATCACTGCACACCTGAGATGTCTGGGTGCAACTTCCTCATCAGAGCTTTTAATTAGAAAAAAAAAGTGGCCCACCAACATCCAGGATGGCTTTTGTGGGGCACAGCCTGATGAAAGCAGGCCCAGCTGAAGCCTGCTGGGAAAAATGAGTAGAATGATGAATTTGAGGCTGTTCCAGCAGTGTTGGCTCCCCTGCCTGAGCTTGGTGCTGCCTGGACAGGGAAGGAGAGGTAAATCCAGACTGGGAGAGCTTTTAATTGAAGGCAGGGGGTCCTGTGGATGGTCTGTGCTGCTGGGACAGTGTGGAGCTGCTCAGGAGAGTGGCTCTGCTCAGACACTTCACAGCCTGAGCGAGTGCCAGGCACCAATATTGATATTGGGGCGGTGCCAGTGGAGGTGATGATGACAAAGCCAGGCTGGCACTGACTGCAGCCCTTGCCTACGTGGGGAGCAAAGAATAAAACTCTGGTCTGGGACATTTCCAAGTGTTCTGCACTGGGGTTGTGTAGCCAAGCAGGGAGGCAGCACCACCTCGTAGCTCCAGGTTGAGGCAACCTTGCACTGCTGGGTGACCTTCAAAGCCTCCAAAAACACTTGCAAAGGGGATTAAATACCACTGTTGGACCCATGTGGGTCTCTGGGCTTTTTGGGTGTGTTCAACCAGCACCAAAACACTGCTTTTAGGCTTGCATGACATAATTTCTTCACTTACAAAGGAGCAGTTGTACTTTTCCCTCCATTTTTAAGCCAGTCACCTGAAACCATAAATTGTTTTTTTTAATGTAAAACATCTCCTAGATGAGGAAGCATCAGAGCTGCTTAATTTTTGGCATAAAATCCTGCTGCTGGCCACCCCACTTGTTGCTCAGCTGTAAAGAGTATTCAAAGAAGGAATAAAAGATGGGGAAGTCAGGAACCAAAAAGGGTGAATTCATTCTTAGCTGTGTTATGATATTAAATAATAATAAAAAAGAAAACTCAAGGACTTCCTCACTGTCTTCCAGACACTGCGGTTCAGTCTATGCCATTACTTGAAGGTTTTTACCCATAAGGAAGTGAGCTCTGGGTCTGAGCAGGGTTATCACCATCCCAGGGCATTCCTGAGCCTGATATGGGATTATTTTTAAGGTTGGTTTGCTTGGATTTTTTGTTCAATTGACACAGCTGTTAATAAAGTATAGGAAAGTGAGATGTCCTTTCTCACCTGGTCCTGGCAGCTTTTAGGGCTTTTTAACAACTTGATCAGTTATTGATGGATGGGGCAGAACCCCCTTGGATCATCTGCTGAATCCTGCTTTTCCCAGGAGGACAGAATTCCAGGAGAATTTCAGGACAGGTAACTTTGCCTGAGAGGTGCAGCAGGCTGGGATGGGGCAGCAGCTAAATATAGCCTAAATCAGGGCTTTATCTGGAGCCAAAGCTGAAGAGTTTGGGAGCCAGGAGAAGTTGAACAGGCACTATTTAAAGAATTAATTGGCTGGGAAAACCCTCCAAGCTCAATGGCATTTCACTGAGGACCTTCAACATTCAACCTGAAATAATTCTGGGTTTTTTGCTGAAGGTGGTTGAATTTTGCTCTTGAAGGTTCCAAAAGACAACTGCAGTGGCCCATTTCTTTAGGAAATTAAGCTCCTTCTAACTCTCTGCACCAACTATTCCCTAGCCAGAAGGTTCTATCCATCAGTCTTGCCCACAGTGGGGCTGCTATTGGAATTCCAACAGGAATATTCTTTTAGGTTATGGGTGGGCCCATGCAGAGTTAGGTCGGAGAAAAAAGTCATGTGGGTGTTTTTTAATTTATTTTTTTGCTTAATCCATCCTGATGAAGTTCAGTGTAGCAGAAATGCATTAATTGAATGCTGTGCTGTAGGGATCTGTTCTCCTTCAGGACAGAAGAGTGGGATAACAGGGGAATGAGTGATTTGTACATCAGGGATAAAAGGAAGCACAGCCATTGTCCAGACCTGGCTTGTGCAACTCACTCGGGATTCCATCAAGGACATGATCCTTGCCTGGAGGAGAGGGATTAAATGGTAGGATAAAAGGAAATAAAATGGCAAAGCCAGGAAAACCCCCCCCAGACTCCAGTAAAAGACAAGCAAAGGCTGCTCTCTCCTCACACTTGGGAGTGACCCCGGCAGGGAGAGGCTCCCTTGAATCCCAACCTTTCCAAAGCACTCGTGGCAAGGAGCAGCTCTGTGGTGCCACGACCCTGAGCTGTCCCCTGCTCCCGTGGCTGGTGCTGGTGCTGAAGGGGCTCTTTCTCAGTGTCACTGATGGCCGTGACCTTTATGTTCAGTCTGTGCTGGAGTTCACCCAGCTCCCCCTCACTGGGGAGGAATCAGCCTGGGAGACCTGGCACTGCTTCCTCCCCATCCGCCTCCTGGCTTTCCATGGGATGGAAAAATCCTCCAAGCTACCTGCCTCCCTTCCTTGAAGCCAAGGGGATGAGGGGAAATGGCAGAAAATCCCTTACATGGCTGTGATTTTTTTGAGACATAAAAGCTTCTCTTTGAGAGCAAATACTTTTTTTTTTCCACCCCTCCTTTTCTCCTTCTCGTGGCATTAGGGCTCAAGAAATTCCTTGGAAAATAATTTGTCAAGGCCCTGCCTGATCAAAGACATATATAAAAGGACCCTTTTTTTTTTCAAGGGGAAAAACTCCCCCTCCGAGCTCAGAATGAATTGGCAATTCATTTACCAACTGTCAGATAAAGTAGCTCAATCCCTATCACGTCTTTAGCTGGAGTTGTGGCCAGAAGGAAGCAATTCCCGGCCCACTGTGCGTCCATGTTTGGGGTATGTTAGTGATTAGAGTATTCCTGCCTGGGGGATGCAGAAAGATATGACTCAGATTCACAAAAGAGCCATAAATCTCCCTCCTTTTATTCAAAATGTGTGTTTTATAGCCACTTCCTGGCCAATTTCTGCCTCGGATAAATATGTAACATATCTGCGTGTGTATAGTTTTGTAGGGCTGAGTGTTGGGCTTCCTCTCAAGAGCCAACTGTCTGCTCACAACAGCAGAGAGACACACTCCAACTTTTCCTTTCATTCCCAGAAAATTCCCTTGTTGAGCCTCAATTGCCTGTCCCAATGGCACCTGCTCCTGTTCTCCTTGAGCTGTGGGCCCTGGAAAAGGGACTGGGTGGGACACAGGATCTGAAGGACCCCAAAAAGGTCATCCAGGCCCCAAGACAGGATCAACCAGATGGGAAGGACAATGTAGAGCTGAAGGAAAAGACAGGAGGAGATGGACAGCATGGCAGGAAAAGTCAAGGCAAGGATATTCCTCTGGTTAAACCCAGGCTGCACCAGCTGAAATGCCCAATATCTGTAATTATGTCATCTTTTGGCACTGATGGGCTGCAACCCTTCACTGGAACCAGCTGAAGTAGCTGAGAAATACCCCCCAAGACTCATTTTCTCTTCATGTTTAGCCAGAGGATGAGCTCCAGGAAAAAGGAAGAACAACAGGAACAACTGTGCTCCTGGAGGGTAACAGCACTCAGCTTTCCATCGGTGTCCTGCTCTTCCAAGTCACGCAGAAAGCTGATTCCCCTCACTAAAAACAACAGGAAAACCCATCCTCTTTGCAGGGAAGCAGTAAATTTGGGGGTCTGGCATTGCTGGTACTTTATTTTTAGCTCTTCCTTCTAATCCTTTAAGCCTGTAGTTCCTTTCTGTTTCCTTTTCCCCTGAAGCAGGAGCTGCAATCGCTTGGCCCTGGTTCAAAGTCTCAAAGCCAAGGGCAAAGCTCCCAGATCCCAGAGCAGGCTGCAAGGGGCCTAAGGTTTATCTCCTGGAGGGTTTGATCTGAAAGCTGCTGGAGTTGGTGGGAATCTCACCCCCAACCCTCAGGAGCTTTTATTTTTCACCGTGCCCTCGAACATACCCAGCCTATCTGGCAGTACCCTGGGTGCACGTGGTGTTTAAAAATAACACGTGTGGCTGCAACAAACAGCCTCAAAATGTTTCCTAAACTTTGGCCCAAGGCTAGAATTGATCTCAGACACCCAGTGTGATGCCTTGAGTGAAAGATAAAGCAGCAAAAATGTGTATTAATGACTGGGGATGATGGGAATTTCTCCTAAAGGCTGGTGGCAGAGGAAAACATCACTCCCTGGAGTGAGATTTGTGTTAGAGCTGTGCTTTGGATGCTCTTCAAGGGGGAGGCACTGCCAGACTGCTGTGTTTCTGATCTTTGCTGCTTTTCAGTGATTTCTGGAGGATTCACATTGTGGGTTTATCTCCTTCCATGAGCCATTCCCACCAGGTGAATAATCCCATGGCTCTCAGTGCCAGGAGATGTCGATTCTTTTGAATTACCTCCCTCAGCATCAGGCATTGCTGGTCTTGGGGTTATTTAGCAGCAGGGGAAAGAACTTCTGGAGATCCCCCCAAACGCTGGGTTTGGTAATTCTCTACCTGAGGTGACCCTTTGATTTCAAACAAGGAGCCAGCACATCTGAAACCTTCCACACAAGTGTCTTTCAGCTCTACCCGCAGCTTTCAGCTGAATTTATTTTTTTTTTCTCCTCGTGGTATCTCCATTTCAGGCCCCCTCATGTAAACATTTTGAAGCACATGCTGGTTTTAACAATGATTCATCCTATTAAAGTCCAAGTGGCTCCTCACAGGATGCTTTCCAGAACTAGGCAATAGATATAAAAAGGGCAGGGACCACGACTTCCCTGGGCTATCTCAAGTGCCTGATACTTCAGACACAACAGGCTCGGTTGCAGAGGAGCTGGGCCCTCTATTAAAGCTGCTTAGAAATAGGATTTATAGGGTTTTTTTTTTTCCTCTAGGAAATCCTCTTTGTTCAAACATCCTAAAGAGGCTCAGATTGTTGGGGTTTCAGGGATGTTTCAGAGCAGGGGTCTCATGTGGGAGAACGGCAGGGGGATGTGAGTTTGTGCACAGTAGGGGTTTATTATCAGCCAGAAAACAAAATAATCAAGTTGAGAAAAGACAATTTTCCAGCTTTGGACCCAAACATTTGGTCTTCAATAGATACAACACAAAAAAGGGCTTTTCCCCCCCTAGTTTGTGCCACTTTCTGTGTTTTACATGGCTGGGGAGGGACGTGGCTGGTCCCAGCTTGGCATAGGAATTTGGGGAGCTCCTGGCTCTGCCTGGGCACCACGTGCAGCCCTGGAGAAGGTCCCTGGCTGTGTTCAAGCACTTCAAATGTCACTGGGAAGTGTCCTCTGTGCCCAGAGGGCTCTGTGACCCAGGCTGGAACAGCTCAGGTGCTGCCACAGGGATGTCCCAGCACATCCCAGAGCTGTGAGGATTCTCCAGGAGCCTCTGGAGACAGGGAAAAGCCAGGGAGGATGGGCAAGGAGCATCCTTGGATTATATCTTGATTTATTTTTGTGAACGACTATCAGAGTTGTCTCAGCAATGGAGATTTTTTGATATCACCTTGTGCATTTAGGCAGAGAAGCTCAGGGAATTTTGGGGGATGTCTCTGGGAAGTTTCCCAAGCATCCACGACCTTCACTGCCCGTCCCCTCAGCTGGCTGGACCTCAGCCAGCCCTGCATGGCTTTGTCAGGCTGCTGCTATGCCTGAGCTCTTCCCAAAAATAGAAATTTAAAATGCTTTCATTGATTTTAATTTTTTTTTTTTTACAAGCTGAAATGGAGCAGGCGTTTTACAAACAGTGTGTTTTTCATGAGACATTTAAAAGCCAACCAAAAAAAAAAAATTGTCCAGAAATGAAGCTATGACAAAATTAATCTTTTTCATTACAAGATGATTCAATACAGAGAAGTGTTTTGCTTCTTTAGTGATTTATCAACTGTCTTCAAATAGACCAGGTAGTTTAAGTTAAAAAATTATCATTCTGTTGAAAAATCACTTTTTTTCCCTGGAGAAAAAAAAACTGTTTCAAGAAGAAAAGCTTTCTGTGAGTACCAGGGAAGTGCTCCTGGAGATGTTGTGGGGACAGGGAAAAGAAGTGAAGTGAGCTGACTTTGTATATTTGTATAAAGTATTTTAAGGTGTCTATAAAATATTTTTTAATCTGATTGATTGGTGGGCAACCAAACACAGAGGTAGAGATACCAGCATGATATTTTTGAGGGGAGTTTCTAACTCGTCAGACACTTGTAGAAAGGATCTATGGACCCTTGAGACTTCAGCAAAAAGCAAATTGATAGCAGGACATTACCAGGGAGAAAAGAGAAAATCCAAAAGCCCTGAGCATGGCCAGGCAGTTGCTTTAGGAAAAAAAAATAATAGAATTTCCAGGAAAAGCCTCAAGATGCTCGTGGTGAGCTTGAGTGAGGGAACACCTGGGGAAGATTGATTAAGAGACAGCCAATGTGTGCCTGTGATTTATGAGGAGTGGGCCTGGCTTTAGTAGGAGTTTTTGGGAGATATTGCTGCTATGGTGCAGAACAGAAAGCTCCTGGATGCAATCGAGTTCCCAGACTGTCAAACATCACTTGATAAGGTTCCATCAGGGAGATTATTCACTCAGAGAGGGGGAAACAGAGTAAGAGGTCAAAGAGGCTGTGGAGCAGAAACCTGCTTGGAGAATTCTCTCTGTGCATCCAACTCAATATAAACATGTGTGTAAAAATATAAATGTATCTATACCTATCTCCATCTGTCTGACCATCTTTTATTTATTACCTAAAATTATTTACCTAAAAGAGCCTCCCCTGCTCCTCCTTCCTGCCAGCAGGGAATTGTGCTTGAATCCTGCCTTCTTCAGCTGGGAGAAGGTTATTTTAGGGATTCACTCCCAGGAGGCCCCTTTGGACTTGAGTTTTGGGGTTGTTTTTTTTTTTGTTCCCCTGTGTGTTGGATGATGGAGCTGGGATCAGGGGGTGCTGTTTGGAGATGCAGAGATCCATCCCTGCTCTTTTAAATGCTTACACTGTGGCCAAGGCCCTGAATTCCCCTTTTTAAGATGTGATGAATAACCAGACCCTGCCTGAAGGATGGTTAAATGAGCACACAGAGTTTTCCAGCTGGATAAAGACAGGGAGCAGATAAGAGAAGTTGATAACTTTGGCTTTTGGGAGTGATCAATGGCCTCAAAGATATGCCTTATAAATGTTGGCAAAATGAAGGATTTTGAGCATCCCTGGAGCTTGCAATGCCTGAGAGTCTGGAATGTGCAGCCTTTCAAATGGATCAGTGGAGTTTTCTGTAACGTAATCTCTGGCTTTATTTGTTTTCATGGCATTTGGGATTCTCTGGGGAATCAGAACGGCTGGGCTGCGTTCCCTGTCCTTTGATAAGGTTGTATCTTTTGGAATTTCACTTTTGGAGGTGGAGGTTTGAGAGATGTGTCCAGAAGGGAGTGAAACAGAGACTGGCAACTTTAGGGACTCTGCCTCTGCTCTTACTCCACACCAGGTACCTGCTGCTTCTTCCTGCTCTGCTCCCCAGAGCCTGAACAATGAGAGCTCTGTAATTCCTGATCAATAATCTCTCTTTTTGGCACAAAAATAGGCACTTCTGAAGCCATCCAGTGAGACATGAGAATGGTTTTTAGGTCATATTGAAAAGCCAGGCTGTTAGGACAAAGGAGAAGGCCTAAAGCTGCCTCATAAATCCCAGAAATCTTTTGATGCCTTCAGCTCTAAAGCTGCAATGGGATAAAAACCACAGCCAGCAGAAGAATATGGGACATTGCTTCCCTGGAGCAAGGAATCAGCTGGGGAACTTAGGCCAGATACAGTTATGGCATCACCTGGGCTGGCCAAAAAAGCCCTGAGCCTGCCTTGGTTTGTGGTTGTGAGGGAGGATCTCACTGCCCCATGAACTGGGGCAACTGGGGTAAGTCCACCTCCAAAGTGGTCTCTTTGATGGGGGTACCTAAACCCCTAAATTGAAGTTTTTCCATTTAGAAACAGACTCCACATGGTCAATAGCCCATACTCACACTGGGAAGGTCCAAAGTCAGTGGGACCATTAGAAAAAAAGGGAATTCCAGACAAAACTCTTCCTTGGCAGCACAGTCAGATGGTGGAGGCAGTTGCCAAGAAGGCCACGAAGATCTCATGTGCTTTCAAGAGGCAGTTAGACATTTTTATAGGAAAAACCCCTGCATGTGGGACTCTTACAGGGAAAAGAGGGGAATGAGATGCAGCAAGTGGGAACAGGGATGTGTTTTGGGCCTCACAGCTCTTTTTGAGAACCGCCACCTGTGATCTGTGTCCTGACCTTCTTCATCCCAATCTGAAAGGGACTTTTCCAGCAAATTCCCACCATTGGTTCATATGAAGTGCCTTGGATCAGTTCCTGGGAAGAGCAGGCCCAGATGGAGCAGAGACCATGAGCTTTTCTGGGGGAACATCCCTGGGAGCTGCATTCTGTACTTGCATCCAGCTCCTGTATTTTCCTACAAGCACCATAACCATCAACCTGCAGGAAAAGAGTCTAAACCCTCAAAATATACCTGGGAGCCTTTACCTGGTGTGTCCCAGGATTTGCAGTGTTCTCCCAGGGCAGAATGGGATGGCTGCAGTGTGACCCCATCCCCACAGATGCTTTCCTTGAAAATTAACTTTATCTGAGCCAAAAAACAGCCCAGGGAGAGAACTCTGCCTCTGAGAGAGATGTGGGGCTCTTGCACTTGGGGCTGTGGGAGTCCTTGGCATCTAATTTTAGCAATTCAAAATGTAGGCCTCAAATTTAAGCAACTCATCCAGGCCTTTTTTTAATCAACATGTGCCCTTCAGCTCCTGGAGGCTCCACAGGTCAGCAGAAAACACAGAGGGAGCATGTGGTGCTTGTAGGGATGCCCCAGCAGTGCAAAACAATGCTCTGGCTCCGGGTGAGGACAGGGAGCTGGCACAGACTCAGATTTCTGCTCGGAGCCTCTCGTAGGCCGAGACAGAAAGATAAACAGAAATGGGAAACAGTGGCTGCAGCGACACAAACGCAGCTTCTCCTCTGATATTTGCTCTCCGGGGTGGTTGCATTCCTTCAAAGCAGGGAGCAAGTCAACAACAAGACAATAATAATCAGAGCAACAATAAAAACCCGTGTCCACTCGGCCTGTTTCCTAAATCCTGCTCTGGCAGGGGCTGTGTGCTGCCTGCTCCTGGTGCTGCAGCCCTGCTGGGAAGCGATAAGGAGACACAACCTCCTGCACTTGAAAGTGCACTCGAAATAGAAAGAGAGATAGAGCTCTACAAGAGGAACCCGAGCGGCCTCAGGCTTCCCCCAGGCCTGGCTGGGGGCTCCAACAGCCAGGAGCCCCTTGGAGCAAACTGAGAGCAAATTCTCTGCTGTCTTGTATGGACAGAGGGTCAATGTGCTCCTCAAAAAGTGGGACAGCTCTGCTTTCACCAAACTCGCTGGGGTTGAGGCCTCAGGGAGGGGAACAGCACAGGGACCATGGGCACAGTCAGGATTCAGAGCCCTTGGGCCAGGCCTCCCTTTCATTTTAGGTGTAAGGAAGCTCTGGACTTAACAGTGCTGGAAAAATGATGGTTATTGTACAGAATAGACAGAACAAATTTTTCCCTGTGAGGGTGGGGAGGCCCTGGCAGAAGAAGCTGTGGCTGCCCCATCCCTGGCAGTGTCCAAGGCCCAGTTGGAGAGGGCTTGGAGCACCCTGGGACAGTGGAAGGGGTCCCTACCCATGACAGGGGGTGGAATGAGATGGGCTTTAAGGTCTTTGCCAACCCAAACCATTCTGTGGATTCTTTAGCAGAAAGTTCCGTGGATCATCCAGATGCAATGCTAGAGACAAACTCATCTTTCTGCTTGGAAAGCAGGAGCTTTGGGTGGCTTTTGGGTCATCACATGTGGCCCCTCTCAGGCTCTGTCACTTTTTCTTACTGTTCATCCCAGATGACAAACCCCTTCCAAAGCAGCACCTAGAGAGACTGGCAAGCCAGCTGCAGGATGGAGCAGGGAACCTTTCCAGCAGATGTGGCTTTCCAGGCTCTTTGCTTTCCCTGCATTTGGTGAGGTACTCAGGAGAGGGAAAGAGCCTCTGTGAAACCAAAACCTTTGCCCACAGACCAGCAAAACCTCATAATACTGAACATCAAACATTTGTTTTGACCTCAAGGGAACATCCAGATCTTGGCCATGAGATAGGATGAGATCACGGTGTGTCTGCAGCAAATTTCAAACCATCTCTGCTGTTGGGCATGTGCTGAGCATCAAATTTATCTTGATGTTCTGAGAGATGCCTTCCCCAGAACTGCTCCCAGGCTGGGTGGGGCTCATTCCCCCTCTACTTTTTCATTTTCCAGCAGTGAATTGAGTTCTGCACCTGCTCAGCTGTTTTCCAGAGGTGAATTCAGGAGCTCAGTAGCTATATAAGGATATCTAATTCCCTTTTTCCACCCTGCTCCCACGTGTGCTCCTGCCCTCCAAAGCAAACAGCAGCAGGCAACAGCAGCACTGCTTTCCATGAATTGTTTTGCTCTGTTTTCGAAGAAGAGACCGGGGAAAATCTGTGGAAACTTTCTCGCTGGCCCAAGTGAGTTGAGAGGAAGAAAAACATTGCTCTAGAGTCAAAACTGAAATGGTTTTGGTTTTTCTTGTGTTCAAAGACGAACAGGAAAGGCAATTCATGAGGGAAAAGGGAAGGGCTGCTGTAGAAACCACAAAAAAGCTTTCGAGGACCTGGCTCCAATCCTGCTGTGCTTGGATGAGCTGCTGGTTCACAACCTGGATGTCACTGAGAGTCAGGCACGATCAGCTGCTCTGCAAAACAGAAAACTGGGGGACATGGAAGGGGTTCTACAGGTAAAATTCACTGTTGGATGGGGCAGCAAAGAGGCAGCTGCTGTTTGATCAGAATTACTTCAGTCTGGAGCCGAGCCTCCTAAATCTCTGCTACAATCCAAGCCTTGTTCTTCCTCTTGCACCCCACCCAGGATCAAAGGCAGGAGAATAAAATAAAAGGAAGTGGTTGAAGTGGTCTTGAAAGAGGAAATTCTTGCCTAATTCCAGGACATGGCAGAAGCTGTGTGTTCTGCATGGGGAGACTCTCATCTCGCAGGCCTGGAAAAGCCATTGGCAGTTTTGAATCTAGAACTAAAGACTTCCTCCCCTCTGGCCCCAGAGAGGAAGAAAAAAGAGGAGTGTTTTTGTGCATGGAAAGGGTGGCTGGTTCCACGGGAGGAATCCTGTCCTGGCTGTTTGGGAGGCAGGACTTCAGCCTTGGAAGGCCAAGAGTTTATTTTGGAAAAGCAAGTGTCACGTTTCTCATCTGCAGCACACGGATGTGCTTCACCTCCTTCTCCTCCTCCAGCCTCCTCCTCTTTTATGCCTTTCCTGCTCCCATCCCTCCTGGTGGCCCTGTCCCCAACCCTGAGGCACAGTGTCATTGTGTCCCTGTTGGCAGCAAATCTCCTGGCACAGGAGGGTGAAGCTGGAGGCTGCTTTCCTCTTCCCAACCTCACTGTGGAGCTTCCCCTCTGGAAAACCTTGGCCTCTCCAGTTTCCCACACTTCAGCTCATCCACTCCTTCACTGAGTTTCCAAAGAGCTTTGTGGGAAGCCAAAACACCTGCTCTGTGAACTCGGATCCTGGAGGAAAGTTGGCAGGATGTCCTTCCTGGACTGGAATGATTATTTTGTTTTCAAATTGTAGGTAGATAGGATTCCTTCTGTCTCTCCTGAAGCACCTGGCACTCTGCTTCACCAAGGAATTATCTCAGCTGTGCCAGCTTGTGCCCTGGCTCCCTGAATGTGCCACCTCCCAGCCAACATTCCCATCCTGCTCGCAGGAGGTGCCAATGTCACTCCCAGAGCTCTGCTCTTCCTGCTGGATGAAGAGCAGCATCACTTGGCTCTGCCAGCTCTTACTCCTGCCTCATCCAGCTGTGTGAAGTCAGGCCAGGAGTCTGATCTGGAATTAGGGAATGACAGTGAGGACTTAATCCAGTGTACAATTAGTGGTCAAGACTCAGCTCCCGAGACACAAGGGAAGGGAGGCAGCTCCTGCTATTTTCCTTTTCAGCAACAGCCCAATAATTCCCTAAATCCAAACTTTGGATCGCTCTGCTATCCTTTTGGAAAGGGGAACAAAAATAACATCACTAAGCCTGCTGCAGCCCCTTGAAGTGGACTCAAATGGAAATAAAAGCCCTTTGAGGAGTGAGCTTTGGATGGATTTTTCACTGAGCATCCAAAAATTCCTTGGAAAGACCATGTGGGCCAAAGGCCAGGGTCTGGGCTGTGTACCTGTGCTCTGTCCAGATGGAGGAGAAATAGAACAGATGCACCAAGATGAAGAGAAGGTTTCAGAGTGTTTTCAGAGCCTCCTGTTCACTGAAAGGCCTGGAAAGTGATTTAGAAAATGAATCCTTTGAACATGAGGAAAAAATTGTCTTGGACAGAGCTACCTGTGCCCTTCCAAGCTTCCAGAAGTGGGGAACTGTCATTTGCCTGCAAGGAACTCAACCCAAACTCTCCCTTGGGTCAGCTGCCTCTGTGTGAGAGGCTGGACTGGGAGGAGACAAACACACGGGAAGTTGAATGAAGCTCTTAAAATATTTGGCCTTCCTCTAATGGAGGTTAAAGTTGGCAATGCTTTGGAGGGGTTTTTTTGCTATGACTTTGCCCAAATGTTCGAGGAGATCTGAGATTGCACTGCTCTCTCAGGTTCAGGAGTGAGGGGCAAAAGGAAGGAAAATTCATTGGTGAACACAGATGGGTAAAGGAAAACTCTGCACTTCCCGTCCCATCTTACACAAGCACCTCTCTGGCCACAGCTTCAATGAGGCTTCAGCTCCTGAAAAGCAGCTGCTGTGGGCTCTGGATGTGAAAATCAGACTCCATCCCTCTTTTCAAGTTTTTAGACATCATTGTCTTTCCACTGCAAAGAGAAATTTAAAAAAACCAGGGATTCATGTAGGTTTTTTTCTACTCCATTAACTGTGGGCACAGAAAAAGGAAAACCAGGCATGCAGACAAGTATCAGCAATGATTTCCATGGAAACCTGGGGTTTTTAACAGCTCTGGAGACTGATGGGGATGTATGTTCACTAAAGGTGAAATTCTGGCAGCTGGAGCTAGTGCTGAAACCACTGGATTGAACATGGAAATCAACGTGGGACTAATGTTGAGCCTGATGGAAAAACATGGTGCTCACACTGAAATACTCACAGGCTAGACAAGCAAATCAGGTAATTTAATAATAATAATAACAATAATATGGAAGAAATTTGACCAAGAATAACCAATCTCAGATCTGTGGACACCAGAGCCTGCTTTCTGTTCATAATATTGCTTTACAACCTCCTGGCAGCATTCCTGAGCCTGAAGTGGTGTTCAATTCCCTTCCCACTGAAGGCCTGTGTATTCCACCACTGTGGGCTGGTTTGCTGGGCTGGACATAGCCAGGAACCACATAGGATGAGAAAAGCAGAACTGACAAGTGTAAAAATCTGGATTTGCAGAGTCCAGTGATGTGTTTGAGCTGCAGCAAGTTGTCAAATGCAGCAAGGACTGAATTGATCCAGCCCCAGGCCTTTGTTGTGGAAGATGGGGAAGTTCCTCACTTCCATGAAGGAGACCCTGAGGAAGAGACACTCAGGTTTAAGATCTTGTGTCATATTTAGTCTCTCATTTTTGCTGTCATTTGTCTCTGTGGATTTAGGGACTTTATCCTTCATTTTCAGCTCACTTTAAATGTGTAAATTGGTGTACAGCTGAACCTGTGAAAAGAAGTGCACACATCTGTCACCACTGATATTATTCATGGGTTTCTAGGCTTGGATGTCTGAGAGGAAAGATCTGTGCCTTGGATGTGGAGCTGGAAGCAACAGTTAAACAGAAAAAGGAGATGCTGCTGTGGAGAAAGGGCACAGGGAAGAGCAGGAGAGATCTTGCTGCTGTTCACTGGGGCAGAGCTGTGGGTGTGTAAATCAGGACTAGGTGCAGCCATTCCTGGGGCTGCAGCATCTCCTGAAGTCCCTGGAACACCATCCCTGCAGTGGGGATTCTGATATTGTTATTGGTTTGTGGGTGTGACTGGATTGAGGAAGCTGGAGCTGCAATTCAACCCTGTCCCACCTTCTCCTGGACTTTCCAGGCCAACAGTGAACCTGAGGACTGCACCCCATGGATCCAGAGGGCCTGGCTTGGATGGGCTCACCCCCCTTACCCTAGCTGGGCTGACTGGTGTCCTGTGTTAAAGAAATAGGCTGGAACAAGCCCTGAGTGTGATGTGACTTCACAGGGAACAGAGAGAAAACCCCTCAGTAGATGCATAGCAGTGGGAGCATTCCTGCATGGAAGTTCTGTGCCTGAAAAATTGTCTGTCTTCAGCTGTCATCCACTTTAATGAAGGCAGGATGGAGAGGGAATAGCTCTCCTTACCTTCACAGACCATCATTGCTGCAACAGCACTACAGCAAAACTGGCTCAGTGTGCAGAGAGGGAGAGAGAAAGTTGCCTCTTCAGAGAGACAAGCAGACAGACAAACAGACATTGAGCCAGCTTCTCCTCTGTTCTATGCAAGGAACTCCAAAACTATTAAAGGAGCTGTTTGTAACCAGGAGCAGAACCAAACTGCTGGCGGAGCTCCCTATGAAAGATCCCCCGTTCAGTCCTGGCTGGCACCTTAACAGGAACAGCTCCTCATCAGCAGTGTCAGGGTTAAACACTCCCAGCATGTGTGCAATTGCAGAAATGCCCCGAGAAGAACCAAGGAAATATTTCCATCTTAAACTGCGATAAGGAGTGAAAATGTGCAACTCGTTCCATATGGTGGCTGCAAGGGCCGAGCCAAGCGGAAAAGCCGCCGAGTCTGCCAACCCCTAAGAACTTGCAAGCCTGATAAATGAGTGCCTTGCTTTGGGAAAGCCAGAGACAAAGTCACACTAGAAAGGAGAAAACAGAAGAAAAGTGAGGAGTCTTGAAAAAAAAAATATATAAAGCCAAGTCTTCCCCATTTGTCTTGTCGGCTGGCAGCAAGAATTTCTGGAAATGTTTTACATGTCAAAGATTTAACCAAGCTGGGATGTTTGTGGACCAGCCGTTATAGGCAATGAATAAATAAATCAGGAAAAGAGTCTATCTCCTGCTTTACAAAAATGATCCTGGCCTGAGACAGCTGCATTCTTCTGGGATACTCTGTGCAAGCCAGGATGGAAGTGCTCAAAGCCCGGAGCGTTCTTGGATTTCTCCAGCGTTGACATGGAAGACAGCGCCGTGCTTGGTCATGCAGCAAGGAGGGAAAAGCTGGAGGGACAGCTCTGGCCAGAGAAGCTCCTGGGCATCCTCCAGCAGGGGGATGCAGGCTCCCAGGGCGGTGAGCACCCCCAGCAGCAGGAAGGGGTGCTCAGGCAAACAGCAGTGGAACCATCTGGCACAGGGGTCAGGGATCAGGGGGAGCCCGGCAGAGCTGGGAGGGAGCAGAGGGTCAGGGCAGATCGGCCTCTCCTGCTCAGGGGCTGAGATTTGACAGGGCTGCATTCCTGGCTGAAGGGATCTGGCTGTGCCATGGATTCCTGGAGAGGAGTGGGCAAATCCACGGCTTGGCTGCCTGGAGGGAAGGCTGTGCCTTTGGAAAAGTCTTCTGGCCTCCTCCAGCCAAACGCACTCCCGTGTTAAATCAGAAATAGAGGAGGAAATCAAGCATACAAACAAAATCCCCTCCTGTGTCTTCTCCAAACAGGGATTTTTTAAATCCAGGAGCTGCTTTGAAGCTGGGTCTGTAGAAACTCCGAGGTCCCCTGCCATAGGAAATCTTAGCTGGCTCATTTGCCTAAGCAAATTTGTTGTAATGAGGTTTTTCTGGTACATCAGGACTTCAGCAGTGTCATCTGTGCCAGCTTGCTGACTTCTCCCCAGCCAAGCGTGTTTTGTTGGGCTAAAAAGAGCAACAAAAAGAGCAAACCCAGGTTGTAAATTGCTGGGCAAGGTGATAAATGCTACGTGAAATGGCCACTATAATCTGTCTGGAAAGTTGAAAGGAATCCCGCCTTCTCGGGAGCCTAAAATACTCCTTTTACTAGAATACCTTATTTTCCAGCTGTGTGCCACGTTAGTCACTGGCCAAAATATTTGTTCTCTGGTCTGTGCTTCTGTCTTGCAGGTGCTGACCAAACTGGACGCTCAGAATTTCCCTAGCAAAAGGGAAATAAGAATTTCCTGTATTTCGTGTGTGGTTCTAGAGCAGCTGGGTTTTTATGGTGGAGCCTGGGGACATCTAGGTGACACCTGGATTTATAAATAAGGGGGATTTATTTGCTGGGAAAGGCTCAGATGGAAGGAGGTACCTGAGCATTGCCAAGATGCTTCACTTTGGCTGTTGTCCAGTCTCTCCTGTCACCCCAGTGTGGCTTTCCAGCACTGTCAGCTCCCCTCTGTGTTGCCCAATGTGCTGCTCACTGTCCCAGGCTTATGGCAGGGACATGCTGTGCAATCCCACCCCTCTGTGCCCTCAAACCTGGCATTTATTATTTGCTGAGGCTTTCTTGAGCCAGCCCAAGACATTGGAGGGAAGTCCTCTCTAGATCTGGGCTGGCCAAAAATTGAGTGGGTGGGAAAACTTTGGAGATGAAATGTTGAGACTTCTCAGATGATGGGCCCTTTGATTTCCATTTAAAAACAAGTTGAAGAGCGAGCTTTGGTTATGACATCTCTGTCCTTGCAAAACACCCTCCCACTGAAAGGTCTGTGCATGAATTATAGGGTCAGATTTTCCTTTGTGTTTTATTTTTTGTCATCATTTACAGCTTGGAAAAATTCCTGTAAATACACTCAGCTTTACACCCTGTTTTCCCACGGAGCCTCTGCGTGGATGAACAGATTCTGTCAAAGATTTCATAAACATAAATAATAAACCCAGTTTGCTTCCCTTCAGCCCATTTCTGTTACATAAAAGAAGATCTGGAGTATCTGAAGAAGACCTTGAGCTGAGGTCTGGAAAATTCCAAGTGTGTTCTCCAGTTGAGTGTTCTCCAGTTGAGTGTTCACCACGTTTTGGGTTTGTGCCATGCCAAGGAGCCAGCAAAAAACTCCTCTGCAGGGGATGATGTCCATGTTCTCCCTGGATATCGTTTCTTTTAAAGCATTGCCAGCTTGGGCAATCATAAATCTGTACCAAACATTACAACATTTGTTTATCAAGGTTTTCTACCATAGAAAATTCCTTTAATGAACTCACTTTTGAGGGACTTCTTGAGGCTGAAGCTTGGAAGATGTCCCAAACTCCTGACCTGAGCTTCTGGCTCAATCTCCCAGATGGAGAAGATGCAGCTTTTGAGGCAGGTCTGTATCTTGCAGCCCTAAACCACAATCTTTTGGAAAGAGTAAATCTGTTAAATGTCATGTTTTGGAGACTTGGGAACGGCTCAGATCAAAGACTCATCTCTCCCCAAATCCTGCCTCTAATGGTGCCAGCAGCAAATGTTCAGGGCAAAACCATGGCAAGTCCCTCGTGACTCTTCCTGTGGTCCTTCCAACTCCTGGCAATTTGCAGCTGAAGCACTTCCCGAGCTAGGGGTCATATCCTTGTGTGGAATTAATTGCCCAGGTTGGATCTCTCAATGTTTTTAATTGTTATTTGAACCCATTTATGCTCTTGGCTTCCACAGCCTCCCCTGACAACCAATTCTACCACCAAATTAAGTGCTGTTTAAAAACCATAAATCAGAGCAGCCCTCAATTATAATAAAAGCTTTGAATTTGGATGAGATTGCAGCATGGATAAAGCCCCTTAATCACATCCATGTATTTTATCCCCAGCAATGGGAGCCCCATCCCAAAGCAGGGGGAATACATAAAATGAGTTTATGGCAAGATCTTGGAAATCCTGGAAATTCAGGAGCCTTCAGCTCCCAGCTGCCTCATGGCCTGTGCCTTGCCAGGGTCTGCTCAGCCTGGAGGGGTTTCCTTGGGAAAACTTTGGGCTGATGAATTGTGGCCATGCAGGAAAGGCTGGCTCTGCTGGGAAATTCATTCCTAAATGAGTCCTTGGTGTAAGGGAAGGGAGAGCTTGCCCCTGCCTGGAGTGAGGACCAACCTCATTCCCCATCCACTTGTGTCTGTGCAGACCTGGACTGACAAGTGCTGCTGGAAGAGGGAAGCCTGGGGAAGCTGGGATGATCCCAGATTTATTCAGTGAGGCATGGCAGACTGAGATGTTCCTCTGCTTTCTCACCCCTTAGATGGCCCCTAGAAGGTTTTCCCATCTATCAGAGCAAAGCTTGACTCTCATTTGGAAGCAGACTCTGAGAGCTAGATCTGATCTCCCTGACAGTTTTACCTTCTTTTCCCCAAGACTGACTTTTTGGGAGGGTGAGAGTGGCAAACCCCACATAATTCTGCAATGTTTTCTGGCTGGGAAAACTCCAACCTTCTTTTTTTTCCTCAGTGCTGGTCACCTTGGCACCACCAGCTCCTCAGAATTTCTCATTTCACAGCATGGATTTGAACATTCAAAATTTACAGCTTGAGGTGCAGCAGGAAAGATCTGAAAGTGTGGAGGGTTTGGGTTCTCTTTGCTGATGTTTTGTAGGTTCCCGTTGTTCCAGCCTCCCCAAACAGTGCTATGGGAACCATTTCCCATTCCTGATATTTCTTTTTTATTTGCAGTTGGGTTGTGCTCTAATTACACAACTTCAGGAGCTGGGGTTTCAGGAAAAGCAAAAAAAATTGCTGTCACCAGGTTCAGGAAAGGCTCAGGGCTGTTTTTTCTAGGATCTGCCTGGCTCTGAAGGAGCCTTTCTTCCTTTTCTTCAAAATTCTCTTGAATTTTGCCATCCTTGGGGACCACTTGCCTCACCTGGAGAGTGGCTGGGAGTATAAACCACGGAAAGCATAATTTCTCTTTAGCCAAGGTGGAAAACACCCATCTCCAGAGCAAGGGGAGTGACCCAGGGGCAGCTCCACACCTTGCCAAGGTGATCAGTGACCCAGACATGAATTTCTTCCTTCAAGATGAACAATCCTGGTTGACCACATGATTCCAAAAGACCCAGGAAACACTCCAGCTGGGCAGGGCAGAGATGTTCCTCCTCCCCCCTCTGAGAGCAGCATCTTCCTCTCCAAAACTCAGTGACCTTCTGCTCTCTCCTGCTGCTTTTTGCTGCACGGAGGGGAAGGATTTGATCCCTCCTTCCCTCCACGGGGGGCCCAGTGCTCTGAATCCATCCCTGCCTGCTCCAAACAGGACTTGCAGCAAAATGAAGTGACAGGAGAGCAGTGTCACGCAACAGCTCCTGCCTGGGCAGTGGGATTTGGGGATGAACAGTCAGGGTTTCTGTCTTGGGAAGAGTGGGAGCTCAGTGGGAGCTGAGCTGAGCTAAAACTAGGCTTAAATATATATTTGGAGGGTATTATTATTAGTAGTATTATTAGTAGTATTATTAGTAGTAGTATTATTGGGGGTATTTTTAATATTATTATTAACTAGGCTTTATATATATATATTTAGGGGGTTTTATTTTTATTATTAACTAGGCTATATATATATATTTGGGGTTTTTTAGTATTATTATTGACTAGGCTTTATATATATATATTTGGGGTTTTTAATTATTATTGACTAGGCTCTACATATATATTTGGGGGTTTTTATTATTATTGACTGGGTTTTATATATATATTTGGATTTATTATTATTATTAACTAGGCTTTATATATATATTTGGGTTTTTTAGTATTATTATTAACTAGACTTTATGTATATATTTGGATTTTTTATTTTTATTATTTACTAGGCTTTATATATATATTTGGGTTTGTATCTTTTGTCTAGGTGATGCAGATAAAAACATCCACATCTATGCAAAGTCACTCTGTGCTGTCATGGCACTGCAATAATGTTGTGTATCTCTATAGATTGCCAAAATGTGAAGGTTTTGCATAGAAATAATAATTATTCCAAAGGGTTTCTTGCCTTGCTCAGAGCTCAGTGGTTCCCCAGCCATTCCACATTGGCTTCTCCCACTCAGCCTCTCATCCTTGTTGCCAGTCCTGGGTGCCATGAGGATCCCTGAGAAAGCCCTGCCCTGAGTCCTTTTCGGGTCCCAGCTCCTTAAAACCTCTTTGCAAATCCTAGAAAACTTAATCTGTAAAAAACCAGGAGGAGTTTTGCTTGACCAGAGCTGGATTTAACCTGTTGCTGCCTTCACCTGCTGCTCTGGGATGAAAATTGGGTTGAAAGAGAGTCAGGTGCTTGGCAAATCTCCCTTTCCTCTCCATATTCCAGCTCCAGCATCGATGGATTTCTGTCTGTTGGTTCAGCCAGTATTTGCTGTGTGAAGGATTTCATGCTGCTATTAATGGCTGAGCAAATGAACCTTCTTCAGGCCATATGCTGTTGCTATAATTTATGCAAATATGTTGTTGGTGACTATAAAAAAATACAGATAAACCATAGCTGGACCGGTGTTATTGCCAAGAGATTAAATGCTGACGCTTAAAAACTTGGCAGTGTTTCCTCAACATGACTTTTGTCATCTAATGCTGTATCTGCTGGGATTATCCTTTTAAAAAATTGGCAGTGGCCTCAGAAAACACAACCTCTGGCTTATTTTTTTTTCTTTTATCTCTATTTTTTGGCAGCTCTTGAAGAAATCCCTCTGCCAGTTCCAGCCCTTGTGCTTTCACCCAGCGAAACCCCGGCTCTGCAAGCCCTGGCTTCTTCCACTCAGCATCTTTGGGACACCCATCGATCAGTGACAGGGAATTGGAGTGAGAGGAGGAAAAGAAACTCTTCAGATCCAGGAAACATCCGCTGCTGGCCCATCTCCACTGGTTTTGGTGGAGTTGTGCCAGGGTGGAGCTTGGCCCCGGCGCTTTTCAAGTTATTATTCTTTCATTGATTATTTGCTGGAGTGTATTAAAAGCCTGACTTTTCCATCTGCTTCTTCATGGATTTTCTTGCCTTCTGTGATGAACACACTTTGGTTTTGTGTCTGGCTTTCACTCTGCAAACGCTGGGTTGATGATAAAGAGGGTTTTTTGGGAATCGTGGGCCACGTGTACAGGTATATACAGGGTTTGTTATTCCAGATGCAAGCCAGCACCAAGGTATTTTGATGTAGCTGGAAAAATAATCAAAGCCAGAAAAATTAGTTCTGAAGGCAAACCAGCATGTTTGAAATACTGAACTATTTTTTTTTCTCCAGTTGATTGAACTTTTAATAAATAGTCCCATATTTAAAAGCAGAAATGGGTTGCAAAGACATGGACGCTTCAAGGCAGCCTAACCCACCTATAGTTTAGATGACAATTTAGATAATGACCACTTAAATAGAAACAATCAATGTTAATTAGAACAATTAAGTCAATCATAAAGGTGATTGTAAACAAGTCGATTGTTTAGATAACAATTCATTATCTCGCTGCCCTCCCTAAGGCCCCATTTCCCAACACATTCAGCCTTGATGGCCTGAGCTGGGCTCCCTCTGCCAAGTTCACCCTTTCCATGGGAGGATGTGGGACTGGAGAGCTCAGCAATGGTTTTAAAACCCGGAGATCAAGCACAGCTGCTGAAAGGCTAGTAATTAAAAAGCCTATAAAATTGTACGTTAAAAAAAATTAAATGCTTATCGACTTTTCAAATCCAAAAATTGCAGCTGGGTATTTGGTTGCTGCCAGCTTACCAAAAGCAGAAAAGTGGATTTGGGATATAAAATGTTCCTTGCTCAGGTGAGATCCCAAAGAAACCCCAAATCAAGCAGACATTTGGGTTCCATCCATGTTTAATTTTTAGGATGTGCAAAGAAGAACCCACCCAAGCTTCTGCACCAGGAGGAGACTCTGGAAAATTCTCCAGCAGAAAATGGGCCTGGAGTGCAGCAAGAGAGGTTTGGTTGTGGGATTCCCCAGTGTGGAATTTGAAAGGAGGGGACAAAACCTGTTCTGTCAGCACCTTCAGAAAGATGCAGACTTCCAGCTCATCTAAATTTTGTCAAGGTGTTTTCCAAGGGATGTCTGCTGGAAAAGCAGCATCCCGGTGCTGTGCTGGGAAAGCTCCTCTGATGGATTCCACAGGGAGCAGGATCCCCAGGAGCCCTTGGTGGGCAGCAATAAAGGGGCTCCAAAGCCCCCTGATCCTCTGATAACAACTGTGGCTTGTGAGCATGGCTGGGGAGGGCTTATCCCTCCTTTGCACCACCACCGTGCCTTGGGCTGTAAATTTCTTCCAGCTGGAAAGTCCAGGAACACACTGATAAAGGCCTGGCTGTCCCCCCAGCTGGGAATGATGGATTTTCCAGAGGTAACTCCATGTACCCAGCTCCCTTCTCCTCCACAGTGGGAGCATATGGAATATATTGTGGTCTGAGGGAAATGCATCCCAAGAATTCCTCCTGAGTCTCCTCGGGAGCGTTCCAGGGTGGATACTCCAGCAGGTGTCATGGGATCGCCCACTCAACGTGGGGTCAGTGATGAGCACCCCAAAACCTCAGCAGAGCTTTGCAGCCAAAAGATTGGCTGTTCCTTGGGTTTTGGGGGAGGCTTGCAATGGAAGCTCTGAAAAGACTTTCCAAGGAGAGGGGACAACAAGGAAACATCCAAGATCTGCCTGGAACAAAACTGCTCCTGCCAAGGGTCTGATAAGCAATTTCCTTAGTGTGGTTTTAATCCTGTGCTGCCCAAAGAATCCAATCAAACACCCTTGATACTCCTCTGCAGGGATTGCCTGGGAGATGCCCATAGATTACTGGGGTATTTCAATTCTCAAGGTGTCTCCAATTGAAATTTTTCTTTGAAATAAATAGAAATTTCAGTTTTATTGGTGGTTATTTTTTCCAACCAAAAGCAATCATCTAAATCCTGCGGTTTTCCAGCACCAGAGAGGACAGAGTCATCCCCACAGGAAAAACCCACTCTGTTTTTCACTTGTGGGTACAATTTACTCCAGGTAAAACACGGGATCAAGCTGAAACCCCAGCACAGGCACATCCATTACAGTCAGAGCTGATGGGGACTCAGAGCTGAGATAAAAATCTGTGCATTGACCCACGAGGGTGAATTATCCTATATGGAAAACCACTGCCCAAGTCGTCTTCCAGGAAAAGGCTGGAAATACAGAGGGGCTTGGGAAGAGAACTGGGCATGTGAGAGCATTTCCCCCAGTGGAAGGGCTGGGCCCTGCTTTGGCCTTGCTGTGGCTCTTTCCCAAGTGCTTTCACATGTGGAGGAGTTTTCCTCAGTGAAATTTTCCCCACAGCACTGAGTAAGCCCTGATTTCATGCCCTTGGAGCATCCAGGACACAGGAATTGTGTTTGGTTTTGGAGCATCCAGGACACAGGAATTGTGTTTGGTTTTGTGTCAACCCTGGGTATAAACACAGGCCCTAACTTAGGCCAGGCCTGTGCCAGTCAGGCCTTTCTGCTGCCTCAGTCTCTCCCTGCTGATCCACAGAATTTTTTATATTTTTGCCCAAATCCAAGAACATTTCCTCGCTGCTCCTGCTCCAGAGAGTGTAGGAAGCTGGACACCTGGGAATGTCAGTGGGTTCAGCTATTTCTTTATATCCTTCCTTTGGTTTCTCCCATGTTTTGCCAACAACCTTCTCGCCCAGGATCCTGGAACCCAGAGCACCTGGGTGAGACAAGAGAAAACAGCTCTGAAAAAAGTGTTTGGGCAAATCAGTCCCTGGTTTTCCCTGGAAAGGACCTTCCTGAGGTTTTGCTCTGTGAGGAAGGCTGTGCCATGAGCCTGTTGTGTGTCCCAATAAATTTTTGGAGTGTGGCTGGAGCCCATCACTGAGGGACATGAGGTGGAGGAGAGCGATTCTTCTCAAAGAACTCCCCACATCTCCAGATTTCCAGGTGTCCAGACTCCATCCACAGTCCATGGAAGGTGATGAGCATCCCAAGAGAGCGTTTTTCAAACCAGCTGCTGTTTTTAGGGGGAAGGAAAGAGCTTTGAGGAAAGAGATTTGAGGTGTCAGCCCCTTCCCATGTTCCAGAGGTGATTGGGGGGGGCTAATTTGGGTAAATGATCCCAACCAGCATCAGCCCAGGGGAGTCACAACACAGACTGGGGGGAGTTCCTACAAACTGGGTTATGAACAAACTCCTCTCACTTGGAGGTTTATGGGAATTTGCTGCTAAATGTAAAAGGTAATGTAAGGAAATGTAAAAGCTGAGGAGTTGTCCAACACCTCCAGGCCCTGGAGATGCCCGAGGATGTAACAAAGTGCCACTGGAATGTCTGACACCTCACCAGTGAGCCGTGTTTAATGGGTCAGGCAGCAGAGGTGTCACAAAATCAATAATGCTGAAGTGAAGATCTTTGCAGGTCCCACAGCTGCATGGTTTAGGTTTGTTTTGGGTTCATTTTTTGTGGGTCATTGTTGCTGCTGGGGTTTTTTTTTTGCCCCTCCCTTCCACCAAAGTCTTCAGTTCCCTTGTGAGTTTTTCAGGTTTAACCCTCAGCCAGACCAAGATTTGAAGGGTGGCTGCCAGAGAATGGAGGTCTATTAGGACACACAGAGCACTTGGCAGGATTTGTGCTGAGAAATATCTGGGAGAGCAGAAAATAGGAGCCGTGTCCAATGCCCTGGGGAAGGAGCTGAGTTCTGCAGACAGAACTCCAGGCTCCAGCCCCAACCCCAGCCTGACAATTGAGACAGACAAATCCAGTGGCTGCTGGATTACAGCACCAACGAGGAACGTGTGCTCTGGGCTGATCAAAAGTCCCAAGCCCAGCCTGCTCTGCCTCTGATCTGCAAATACATCACTGGTTTTTATCACTCATTTTTGCTTTATCGCAGCGGGGCTGGTCTCAAGCGCTACAACCTGATTATCTGGCAGGAGGCTGCCAAAAGCATGTCAGGGATTGTTAGGAGGAATAATAAAGGAAGCAGGAGGAATCAAGTGGTTTGAGGAGGAAATCAGAGGGAATTCCTGGCTGGGGTTGCCAGGCTGGTGAAGGCTGGGGCTTGCAAAGAGGAGAGGACAGCTCAGGATTCTGAAGCTTCCTCAAATTAGTGATGTGTTCAGTGGAAATGCTGGGCTGGGTTCCCCAAGCCTCATTAAAAATATTCACACACATGCCTGAAATCTAGAGGAAAAACAGCATTTAAGGCTGAATTTCAAACCCCCCACACAAAATTACTCTATTTTATCCTGTGGCTTTGAGGTTTTTAAAGCTCAAAAAGAAATGGTGTCAGTTCAGTTTCAGTAGGAGAATGAACAGCAGCACAGCTACATTTTATTTTGATGAATTAGATAACAAGCAGCAACATTCTTGTGCCAAAAACCCCACTTCTAGTCAATTTGAAAAGAACATCATTTTGTATTCAAGAAAACTTGAGGACTACTTTTGAAACAAACAGATATTTTTAGCTTGAAGCAGTCTGTAATTAAACACTTTGCTTTAAAATAATCAAACAAAGTGTCGGGGTTCCCTCCCTCCTTGAGCTTTGCCAAATTATTTGGGTTTAAAAAACTTGTTATGGAGCGGTTTGATTTGATTCCTACTTATTTGGCTTCAAAATGTAAGTGCGGCCAACAAAAAGTCCCTGTGGCACCGTGTGGGTTTTGCCAGGGCCAGGCCCTGTGCTGTCCTGCTGTGGGACACGGTGTTCCCTGCCTGGCAGGAGCTCTCACACACACAGGCACAGCTAAGGGTGAGGGATTCAGCTGAGTGATGAGTGTGAGGATCAATATTCCTGGGAATTATTGCTCCTGCAGGGCTGGGGCTGGGCCTGTTCTATCCCTGCTGCATGGGGCAGGTGGACTGGAAAATCCAGAAGGTGTGAGGGGAGAGATCTGGCACCAGGGAAAGGGGAGCTGGAATCTCCACACAGTGGTAATTTGGGGGCTCTCTCCAAAGCAGAAGATTCCACCTTGCTCGAGCTGGGTTTGTTCCAGGAAGAAGAGCGGGCTTCCAACACCTTTAGCTTCAGTTCAGCTCTCACATTTGTTTTTCCTGCTCAGAGGAGGCAGAGGAGGGAAAAGGCTGGATTGTTTGGCTATTTACATGCCCTGGTTTGGCTAGTCATAATCCAGAATTACTGAGTGCTAACCCCTTCAGTTTATGGGATAACTAAGAGGGGGAAAATTATTAATACTTAGGAGCTTAACCAGTCTGAAAATCCCAGACCGAATTTGGCTGTGAGTTTTTTTTGCAGACATAGGTGAGGATGCAGGTTTTAATTAGGTGATTCCAACCCACAGTCTTGGGAATTGTGAATCCCAAAGCAAGGCAAATGTGAGGATGCAGGTTTTAATTAGGTGATTCTAGCCCACAGCCTTGGGAAGAGTGATCCCAAAGCAAGGGAAATGTCAGTCTGAGCACTTCATCCTGACCCCACCCATGCAGGGACAGCTGGAGCAGGCTGGGAATCATCCTGAGGGGACCAACAAACCCAACCTGAGGGATGTCCCACCCCTGGAAGTGTCCAAGGCCAGGTTGGACAGGACTTGGAGCAACTTGGGGTAGTGAAAGATGTCCCTGCCCATGGCAGGGGGGTTGAACAAGATGAGCTTTAAGGTCCCTTCCAACCCAAACCCTTCCATGATTCTGTGATGATGCAGCTACAGCCCCGTTAGGAAACTCTGCCTCAGGTGTTGCAGTTGGGTTGCCAAGCCCATAAACCAAATAAAATCCTTCCTAGGATTGAGGAGGAGCTTGAGTTTGCATGTGTCACCTCCAGGATAGGATAAATAATAATAATGAGGACAATGAGGGATTGAGAGGATTTTCCCAGCATAATTAATGCTGATTTATGGTGCAGGGTAGCAGAGAGAGACAGGCTGTGATAGAATGAGTGGGTGAAGGTTCTGAATGAGAGAGGGAAGGGGATGACAGTGGGGAGTGAAAAATGAAATGTGCTTTGCTAAAAAAAGCAAGTGGAGCTGTCTGGAGCCCCGTGTGGAGCAAAGCAGGTGACATAAATAATGCCAGGGGATCTGCCATTCCCAGAGCTGGGATGACTGTAATTAGATGGAATTCTTGGTGTCTTCAGTGCTGTGAGACAGAATAGGAGTCCTTCATTCTATGGAGCCAATTAAGTGGCAGTGAGGGAGAAAATTAGTTCAGTCTGGGTAAAAAAGTGACTGAGTTATGTGACTTTGAGGGTGGCCTTCACGGGATTCGAGTGAAATGACTCAAGCTCTGCCTGGACAGCTCATTCCTCAGACCTTCCCCAGCCACAGGGAGCTGCTGGGATCTCCAGGACTCCCTGGGCTCCTCTCTGGTGTCCCAAGGGAGCAAGAGCCTCATCCCTGCTGCTGGCACCACGTCCTGAGCCCAGCACCCTCCTCTACAGCCAGGCTGAGCATGAAAACAGCACAGAGAGAGGGTTGGGATCCTCCAGACTCATCCTGTCCTGGTGTGGCCATGGGATCTCAGCCATGGACTGCACCATTATCTCCAATTAATTAACTCAAGGCTGCACTGATCAGCAGCAGCAATTTCACTGTGAGAAGCAGGGATGGAGCAGAGCTGTGCCCCTGCTCCCTGGGCTGGCAAGGAAAAGGGAAGGGAAAAGGGAATCCTTCCTTGGCCATGGTGCCAGGGACTGCTCCTCATGAGCTGCAGCACATCTGAAAGCAAAATTTTGGGTTTTTTTTAATATAGATTTCATGTGAATTTCATCTGGCAACAACCCCATTCTGGCCACAGCAGGTTGGATCAATGCAGGATCAATCCCAAACTCCCTCTGCTGGGAAAAGGGGCAGAGGGAAAGCAGTGGGGAGCTGACTGGCCTGTGCAGCTGGGATAATCTCTGGGATGGGCTGTCCTCACTTCCCTGAGATGATTTACAGCATGATTTGGGGAGCTGGGTGCTCAGGGAGTGCTCTGCTGCTCTCCCAGAACATCCCACCCTCCTGCTCCCTGCCTCATCTCCAGCCAGGGGCTTTTCCTGCCTCCTCTCCCAGCGCTGCCACCCAAACAAGAGCTCCAGAGACATCCCCTGGGATGCCTGGACAGATGAGACAGGGGCTGGTTCTTCCTCCAGACACAGAGATGAGCTTCCTCTGGATGCTTCCTCCAGCATGGGAAGGACAGAGGTGTCCCTCTGACTCTCAGGGACTCACTTTGAAAAATTAATTGAACTGAAGTGCTCTGAGCCCAGGGACACAGGCAGGACAAAGCTGCCAGGGAGGTGGCAGCCTGGAAGGACATCAGGTACAAGAAAAACAACAAAGCAGCTTTGGGACTGCTGGGATATTGATTGGATTCTTCCAGCAATGCTGAACATGTCTTTACTCCCACTGGGCCGTCTGGGTTTGAGGGCTTGATCCTCCCTCTGCCCTTTTCTGCTGGCACTAGGCAGGAGAAGGAACAAGAAGGACCAGTTATTTCCAAGTCTTTGCCCAGGAAAAGAGGGATTTTACCTCTCTGCAGGACTCACAGCTGCTGGTTCACAGAGAACCCCTCCATTGTGCCTCCAAGCCCAGGGACTCCCCCTCCTCATCTCCCTTCTCCCCCAGATCACCACATTTCTGTCCCTCCTGTCCCCCAGGCAGATGGCTGAGGGCACACTGGGCTCTCCATCCCTGCTCCCCAGCACCCCTGGATTCTGTCAGAGCCGTGCTGGGGAGGTGGCCAGTGGGCCCCCAGCCACACGAGCCGTGCTGCTCTCCTTCCCCCACACACCAGCCCAAAAGGACACCGTGACTCACTCCTTTTCCACAGGCAGAACTGCCAGCTCTCGAAATACTCCGTGTTTTTCTTAGAGTCTTGGCTCCTGAAGCCCTGTAATTACTTGAACTTTCATTTTCTTTAAATAAAGCCAATTTCTGTCACTCGCAGAGAATCGCCGGAATATGTGACCTCCTACGAGCTCAGGAGCCACAGAGTGAAAATCCATCCCACCTTCAGTCCTTCTTTTTTGGATTTTTTTCCTCTATCCTGTCAAATTTTATTACAAATTTTCTTGCAGACTGGGGTCACTGAAAATTGTCTTTCTCTGCCTTGAATCTTGCAACATTGCAAATGATCTGGAGTTTGTGCCTTGGTGGTGTTGACATCTCAGGTCCATTGGCTTCAGGCATTTGGTTTGGAGTGTAAAAGTCATGAATAATTCTCTTCAGCACATCCTGGGCTCTGTGCAGCTCTGGACAATACAAATTTGGCTCTGGATTGTGTGATCTCAGAGTGTGCTGTATTTAAATTGCTGCTTCAAGCTTAGAGGAGAAAGAGAAATGCATTCCTTGGGGGATTCCCTGCCTCAAGTGGGATGGATGAACAACATGGTACAAGAGCTGCCCTTTTCCCCCTTTATTTTGAGGATGTTTGGACAGGTTTGGTGTGCATCCTTCAGCTTTGATGTTCAGCACCAGGTGAGATGGAAAAGCCCATTTTCTGCTGGGATCAAACACCATCTCTGGAGAAATGGTGTTGGCTGGGGATGAGGATCCCACCCTGCAGCATCAGGGCAGAGTGCAGGATGGAGGTGCCACAGAATGATCCCATCCCAGGGGGACATCAGAGCCTGGAGACACAAAGGCACAGAAAACCAGGCAAAGGAACCACTTGTGTTTTCCTTGTTCTGTTCATGAGCTCTAAAGATTTGTCTCCTGTCCTCAAGCAGCACAAAAAGGCAGCCAACGTGCACAGACAGGGCCAGGGAATTGCCTTGGAGGTTGATTTCAGCAATAAACCCCAGTGATCTCCAGAAGCTCCCTAGGAAAAGTAATCCAGAGACATTCCAAAACACATTTTTTCCAGAGGAGTAGGAGGGGGCAGCGTGCATTTTTAGCAACATCAGTCAGCTCACTGGCCCAAGTCACACGTTCGGATTGAGGCCTAGAAAATATGGAAAAGTTGAAATAATCCTTGGAAGCAATCCAGGGAGTGGTCATTGAGTCTGCAGGACCTCTTATGAATAACTCTGTAACACAAACCTAATGGAAGCACCAAGAGCCAGCCCATTGGCTTTCCAGTCCCAGTTTCCCATTCCAAGGGAATGGCCTGGGTTTTGGGGGGGGGAAAGGAGCAGGACTGGTTTTTCTCCTGGCTGGGGGAGTTTGGCTTTGAAGAGCTCAGCTTGCAGGAACAGGCAGCGCTGTGAACTTCCTCACCTTGGGGTTTCTCTTGGCCTGGATCCCCTTTTTATTCCCTGTTATTTCCACCTCTGTTACATGGTCAGGAAGCTGCCTCCATTCCACACCAGGACGTGCTCTGCTCCCTTCACTGAGTGGAGAAGCCGAAGCCTTGGAGATCCTGGAGACCTGCAGGTCTCTGTCTCTCACCTTTTTTTCTCTCTCTCATCACAGACATCTGAAGCTTTTCATTCTTGAAGCTGTGGGACAGAGGGAGAGGAGTAATTTGAAATCACTGATAGGCCAAAAAGGCCACCAAATAACCTGCCCTTAGCACAGGGGTCTTTTCTGTAGCTCTGTGGCCTCACTTTCCCAACAGCAGCTGGCAGTGGGCAGCAGAAGGGAGAGGGACTCACCATAGTGAGAGCTGCTCCTCTGCTCTTAATTAAAGCTGACTTAATTCAGATTTTCACTGGAAAAACCTCCAGTTTTCCCTATTCCCCAGCAACAATCCTGAGCAGAATCCCTAATTGCTAAAAGGGGATGAAGAAATAGATGTGGGAGGTTGTGTTTCCCAACCACCCCATGAGTCAAAACCTCTGGAAAGGATGGGAGGGGGTGAGTGGGAGCAGAGAACATGGGGAGTGGGTTATTCCTGTGTCACAATCCCAGGAAAGGATGGGAGAGGGTGGGTGGGAGCAGAGAACACAGGGGAGTGGGTTATTCCTATGTCACAATCCTGGACAGCCTCTGGCCCTGCAGAGCATCTCAGAATCATTAAGGCTGGAAAAACCTCCAAAGATCATTGAGATCATGCTTTTTGCATTAAAGCATCTCCAAACTGGCACCTGGCAGCTGCTCTGTGGCATCTCCTGCTGAGCCCAGACATCACCTGTGGGCACAGTTTCCACCCACCACCCAGCCTCCCCTGCAGCACATCCCTGCATCTCCTTTCCTGATGTTAGGAATGAAAAAAAGCAGTTTGAATCCAGAGATTCCTTCACTGACCTGCGCTTCCTGCTGAAGCAGTCAAGCACCTTCCCCTTGGTTCTGTGGTTTTTAGTGTTTTTTAGAAGTATCTGTTTATTACAGCTCTATAAAGTTTTATTTTGCGAAAAAACCATGATTGATTTCCTCTGCTTGAAACAACAAGCAGGCACCCCTCCTCAGCCAGCACCTCCTCCTCCATTCATAAAAACGTGTTAACAATTCGTTTAAAATTCATAGACAAGCCAAGCACAGTTTATTCCTGAAGTTACACAAATTAATACAAAGCAGCACACGGCCCAGGCCTGGCATCAAGTCAAAGCCTGCTCCAAAGGCCTCCCTCTGCTGTACAATACGTTGATGTGCTCTTGGAAACTCCAGGAACCAGCAGATAATGCTTGGAGTTCCCTCCTCCCCTGCCTGCTCCCCTCTGCTCCCCTGGTGGATATGAAATGATCTTTAAAGTCCCAAACCATTCGGTGATTTGTAATTCCCTGAATATGACACAGATTATTGATTAAATCACAGAGCATTGATTAAATCTAAAGTTAGACAGATCTGTGCCCCTTCAAATCTGGTCATGCTCCAGAAGTTGTGTTTGAGAGCTATCCCAAATTCTGTCTTATCTTAAAATTTTCTCCTTTCTTGTCACCCTGAATTTTCCTGCTTTTCAGTGTTTGCAGCTTGTAGTGGAGGTTCTCATGCAGCTTCATGTAAACTATGTGTACATTTAGAATTTATCTATTTTGTTTACATATTTCTCCTCTGGGAGGAGAAATATGATTGATGGTGATGTTCACCAATCAGGTCAAGAGGTGGCAACCCGTGTAGCCAATCTTTTGTCTTCTGATCAAAATGTATAAAAAGATGGAGTCAGAAAATTAGAAGAGAAGCTTTCCTGTCTGACCTTCTGTGTCTGCCTCGTCCTTTGTGTACCTGAAACTGGCACAAACTGTTGTGGAGGTGCCCAGAGCTGAGAGCTGTGAGCAGAGGTGGTTTGGTGACAGGAGAGTGACCCAGCTTTGGGAGAGTGTGGGTTGGGAAGGAGAGCTCCAAGGGAAGACTTTCATCTGAGCAAAGTGCAGGTGGAGCATCCTACACAACTCCCAGTGGGACAGTGAGAAATGACTTTTCACTGTGGTTTTGCACCCCTGTCCCATCTGCCACCGCCCAGCAAAGCCACCACAGCAGGTCCCTTGTGGGAACTCTGCATGCTGAGAATTTTGGACTCTCTGTGCTGACAGGCACAGAGTTTCAGGGAAACACTGATTTGACCTGAGAATGTAAAACAGGCTTCCAAAACTGAGTGACAGTACTGGGATCACGGGGATGGAGTTTGGATTGTGTGATCTCACAGGGTGAAAAACTTAGATTTGGGGTTTTAATGTATGGTGATATATGGGAGCCAAGATGGAGAACTTTGGGTGAGGATTAGTTGTCTTTTTTGCACTTTCTTCTTCTTCCTTCTTCATGAATCTGGGTGGTTTTCTGTAACTGGGTGAAAGAGGTTCGCATTGCTGGTTTTGGGTGATCACAATGGGATTAGAAGCAAAAATAATATAGATGTCAACTGTTTACTGGATAATTGGGACTTAAACAGCCTTGAACAGACACCATTTTAGCTCACCTTCTCAACCTGTTAGAGAGAGCTCACATCTCCTGAGTTTGTAATAGATAAGGATAGTAAACTTCAGAGTGAGACTTCAAAAACAACATCTCCTGAGTTTTATTCACCCTGACCAGGGAGGTGAGCCCAGGGCCCTGCTGCCCTTGGAAGATGTTTCCCCAGGTGGATTTTCCCTCAGGAGGCTCTCCCCTGTCACAGCAGACAGCAGGAGCAGGTGCAAGGCATTAATTGATCTTAATTACCCTGATGAACCTCATCTGGTGCCTCCAGGAACGGTGCTGGGTGTAAATAGAGTTTAAGGGCAGCACTGAGGCTTTGCTGTGGCTTGGGCTGTCCCTGCTGTCCTGGGTGGTCTGTGGGTGTGCTTCAGGTCATTTGTCACCTGGACTGCCCTGGATTGTCTGCCGTGGGCAGTTTGTCTCCAAGCTCCCTCCTGCATGGACTGCAGCCCTGTGAATAACTTGTCTCATGTCTGGAGGGACAGAATTGTTCCTTTCCCTGCCCAAGCCTGTGCAGAGTTCCTGCACCACAGGCAGGTGCCTTTCCGTGGAGGTGTTTGGTATGGGTAGCACAGCATTCTGCCATCAGCCTTCCCTTCACAAGAAATGGGATTATGCAGTTTTTACATCCCAACAGTGATGGTTTTTTGGGGGAACATAATCCAGTTAAATATTCTGCCCTGTGTTTAGTGCTGGGCTCTCTGTTAACTCCAGCACTGCCCTGCTGGGCTACAGTTTAGAGGCAATTACAGCAATAATTTGATCTACTGGGTGTGTTTGTTTGTTTAATCCCCTATTCAACTCCATCTACCTTCTTTTAGCTTTTTTATTCAAGCAAGTCAATACTGAAAGGCTCCTCCGAGCAGGGAGCCTGGGCTGCCTCCCCCTCCCTGCCCTGTCAGCACAGCCCCTGCTCTTGACCCCTGAAGTTCTCATTTGTCAGCAAAGCCAGGGAGAGCTGGGACACATCGATTGTCCTTGCTGAAAGCACCTGGAAGTGGCAGAGAGGGAAGTGTGAGGCCAGGTGGGATTTTGGGAAGCATCCCTTGCTCCCCCACCTGTGTCAGGCAGAGCAGGCAGAGCTCAGGTGTTGGTTGATGTCATCAATAAATTGTCAGCCTGAATTTCTCTCTGTGAGGGTCACTGGCTGTGGGTTTGCTGGGGGTATCCTCCCCTGGGAGGCTCCTGATGTGCAGCAGGACCACCTGAGCTGAGGGCACGGCTGTCCTGCCTGCAGGGACAGTGCTGTGCTGCTCCTGCTCTCAGAATTCCAGCCTTTTCCACGGGGATTGGGGAGATCTGTGATTGACAGCTTCAAATATCCCCCAGCCTTGCTCCTTCTTTCCCCTCTGCTGACCTCTTATCTAAAGTGCTTTCTCCTGCCCTCAGCAGCTGAGTTTCATCACACCAGGGAGGTCCAGCAGCCTGTAACCCCTTGGTAAATCCCACTGCTCCCAGGATACATCCAGGTGGGCACAAAATGTCCCTTTTTGGCCCTAAGCTCTGAAATCTCTCCCCCAAACTTGGCTGTTGAGATGTTATTTTGTGGTGTCGTTCCCCCAGGGCTACCAAGAGGGGAGGGAATGATCCTGGGTCTTGCCTGTGGTGAAATACAGTTGGAGTTTGGCCCTGGCCTGGAATCAGCTGCAAAGCCAAGGGAAATCCTTGGCACCAGCTCCAAAACCTCCTGTGCTTCTGGGCAAGGCAGGGCCTGAGCACGGCTGGGCTTTGTGTGCTGGAGAGCAGACCAGCCCTGGAGGGTCCCTGTGGGAATATTTAGGTAGTTTCCAGTAAGATAAATTTAGTGCACGTGGGAGAGATGTGGGGATGAGGAGGCAGATGTTTCATCAGCTTTGGCTGGGTAAAAAAATCAAGTTTAGCCTGGCTGTTCTCAGTCTCTGTCTGAGTTGCTGATTCCCCCCTGGAATCCCTTGTGAGGTTTGCTCAGAGATGTTGAAGCTTCTGATTACAGACTTGCTTTCCCTGGTTATCCCTCGTGGATCCTCCACAGTTCTGGGAGTGTTTGAGGAGTGTTTGATCATGGTGAACTGAGAGTTTGGCTGTGCAGGGTGGCACAGGGAAGCTCTGCCTGTGCTGTGATGTTCTGTGACTGTTGATGGGCAATCGGGGTCTAACAAAGCTGAGGCTGGGGAGGTTTTGTTGAGAACTGCTCATTTCCCAGGCTCATTCCTGAATTTATTTGCAACACCAGCACTCAGTAACTGGGAGTTGTATTTGCTGAGGTCACACAGGAGTGGATTTGAGGCCTTTTCATTACAGCAAAGAGGCCGGGAAATATTGCAGTGACGGAGGCGAGTCCCAGCTCCCCGTTTCCCAGGGCTGGTGTGAGTCCAAATGTCCAAATCTTCACTCCAAGGAAAGAAATTATGTGCCATGGTTCCCAGCAAGCTGCACCTCTCCAAGACAGATATCCAAGTGCCCTTGGCAGCCCCTGGAGCGATGTGGTGGGGATCAATCCCCACAGATCCACCTCCTGTTGGCAGCGGGACACGGCCACACAGCCGGCGTGGAGGAGACACTTCCCTGCAGATGGTTAAGCTTAAGCAAAATGCAGCTATATTACAGTCTCCTGAATTAAATTCCCAATTGCTTTGGGAACCTATTTCAGGGAGGAAAAAGTAGATCATGTTTCACCAGACAATGCCTGAGCTGAACAACTGGAGCTGGTTTTATAGAAGGCACAGTTGATTTTTCTCCTAACTTTCTTTTTTTTTTTGGCAGGAGAGGGAGAGAGAAATCCTGGTAGATGAATCCTTGCTGGAGAAAAGGGAGTGTGGGATGGCAGAAGATGGTCACTTATGGCTGGCACTGAGGATTCCTGCTGCTGAGTGCCACTGGCTGGACCCCAGGAGAAATCCTGGGAATACAGAGATGAGCAGTGGTCTCCAAGGTAAGCACTTCCCATCTGCTGGATTCCAGCTGCACATGTGGTGCCCAAGTTGCTTTTGGTTTGTTTTGGGTTTTTTTTTTTTTGAGGGGTCTGATGTTAACTCAGGACTGGGAGAAGAAAACCTGGGATAAAGATAGTGCTAGAGCTGAAAATGTAGGGAACAGTCACTCCAGGATGAGCAAGAGAGGAAATTCAGTTGTGAGCATGGCAGGGGCCTGGCTGGGAGGAAAATGAATCTTTAACTCAAGAGGAAAAAAAGAGAAAGGTTGTTTTATTCATCTCCTGAATTGGGAAAAGCCAAAATCCCAGGTTGGATGGGGATTGGAGCTGCCTGGTCTAGTGGAAGGTGTCCCTGCCCATGGCAGGGAGTGGGAATGAGATGATCCATAAGGTCCCTTCCAACCAAAACCACTCCATGAAATTCTGCACATTCAACTCCTGAAGGAAAAAGCCTCTTAGAGTAGTCAACAAATTCCACTTTGGTAGCAAGGCTGATTTGTTTTGAGCTGGATGTAGAAAATGAATGTCAAGGAAAAGTCATTTCCAAGCAAGAAAGCCCATCCTTTGCGTTGGGGAAAATGTCAAAAGGGCACGCTGACATTTACATTTTTTTTCTCTCTCCACTTTGTTCCTGAACAAAAATTTGCCAAAGCCAACAGGGTGTCACTTTGTGATGGAAATCTGTTTTGACAAAGAATTTTCCAACCAGCTTTCCCTGCTACACACAAACATTTCCGCTCTCGATTCCAATCCGGATTTGGCAGGGAGCAGGGTAAGGATGGAGAGGGGCTATTCCTTTCAGGCCCTGTCAGTGATGTATCACTCTGTCAAAGGCCCCAGGATTGCTGAGAGCATCCTGATCCCAGGGAGATCTCAGCCCAAAGTTCCCTCTCCTTGCCTGCCTGGCTGACCTGGGCAGGGATTAAAACATTCCCTGGCCATGAAATGCTCACCTGGGAGCTGAATTTGGGCTGGAGAGCTGCTGATCCAGAGTCAGGGTCTGCTTAGGCCTCACATGGGTTGTTCTGCTGAGCTGCAGATCTTCCTTACAGATTTTTGGGGGTTTTTCTTATTTAGGATGCAGTTCCTGGATCACTGTTTGGTCAGAGACTTGTTAACAAAGGCCTGGAGTGACAGGACAAGGGAGAATGGCTTCAAACTGCCAGGGTTGGTTTAGATGGGATTTTGGGCAGGAATTCCCTGGGAGGGTGGGCAGACCCTGGCACAGAGAAGCTGTGGCTGCCCCTGGATCCCTGGCAGTGTCCAAGGCCAGGCTGGGTGGGGTTTGGAGCAACCTGAGATAGTGGAGGGCACCCCATGGCAGGGTTGGAATGAGATCATCTTTAAGGTCCCTTCCAACCCAAATCATTCTATGATTTTATGATATGGAACAAAGGCAAGAGTCCAGTTATCTGCTTATTTTTTGGTATTTACAGACCAAAGTTTCTATATTTTCAGTGCAATTTATCTGTACAACACTGAAATGCAGTGCATGGGATGGGAGAGGTTGGAAAGTCTCTCATTACCTTGTAGGGATCATATGAGCAGGAACATCCTGATGAGGATGAGCACGGCCCAAGCCATGCTGGCTCTCTCCTGGGAGGAGGACAGCCCAATTTGTACTCCAGCTCTGAACACGAGGGGTTTGCAAAAAAAAAAAAAAAAAAAAAATTAAAAAAAAAATCTGAGCACAAGTGCTTGGATGTTACTGGCAGGAAAAAAAAAAGCCACAGCGGCAATAAAATTAATTTCCTTCTCTAATATATACAAGACTTTCTCCAAGAGAATTATGAGGCAAGCTGATCAAAGTCTGTAAGTGGTACTTATGCTATCAGTTTCACCCCCTTAATGCCCTGCTGTCAAAACAAAATCCCCTCGAAAGGCTTTGAGGAAAATCACATGAGCATAATGGCTTTGAGAAAAATGGCCCTAAGTACTCAGTAACATATACAGAGAGGACTATTAGATGGGTCGGTGTAATTGGACTTATTTTCAAATGTAAACACTCTTCTAGGAGCAAGTTACCGCTCAGGCACGGAGCAGAGCAGGGGCTGGGTTATGGAGGGAGAGGGGAGCACTGGGAACTTTGCCCTGAGACAGGACTTCAGGCACAACGAGATAAAAGCAGGAGGGAAGGAGCAGGAGAAGGATGAGGTTTATTAAAGATCCATTTGCAGACATATAAAGGATGAAATTCAGGCTGGGAGAGGTGGTGCAGCTCTCAGGTAGGAGGTTCATTCCAAGCCTGCCATGAGACACCTTCCACTGTCCCAGGTTGTTCCAATCCCCGTCCAACCTGGCCTTGGACACTCCCAGGGTTCCAGGGGCAGCCACAGCTGCTCTGTCCCAAGGCCTGCCCACCCTCCCAGGGAACAATTCTTTCCCAAATTGAGAGTGAATTGAGAGTGAACTCTGTGGGCCTTTATCTGCTGTGCTGGTCTGGAGGTGTTCCTGGTGGGGTTGGTGCTGCCCTGACAGCTCTGGGAACAGGAGGCCCTGGGGGATTCCCAGCTCCAGGCAGAGCTGTGTTTGGGCTCAGACTGTCACTATCCAGCCCTGGTGGGGACAATAAAGGTGACACCCCAAGTGCCCAGTCAGCAGCACAGCCAGCTCTGATTAAGGGATGTTTAATCCTGATTAATCTGCTTAATCCTCTGGAGGATTTGTTGGTGCACCTGTAGGGAAACACCTATTTTCCTGTTTTGGTCCCTGACTTTTCCACAGGGTATTCCATCACCTCTGGAGCAGTGCTTGCTCCATGTGCAGCTCCCACTGGCAGCTCCTGCTGTCACCTCTGCCCTTTTCCATCCCTTTTTGGGGAGGTATCAGCCCCTCAGGCCTCCTTTGCTGCAGAGCAGTGCCCCAGGGGTGTGCAGTGCCTGGGAGGGGATGAACAGATCAGTGCTTGGAGAGATCCTGAGGTAAAGGCAGGAAAACTGAGCATCCCTCATGGTTTGGATGCCTCTGGGTGGAAAAGCTGCTGCTGAGGGTTAATAACAATTTCTCCCTGTGCAAACAGTGTCCAGTGCAGCCTTCAGGGCTCATTTCTTCTGTCCTTGCTTCCCCTCCTCTCTCTTCCCTCTCTGTGGCACTGCAGCCCTCTCTGTCCGAGGCCAAAAGGACCCTGGAGTCTCTTTCCCAGACCACTGAACCTCTTTGCCACATGACTTTTCTCCCTGGGAACACCAGCTCAGCCCACCAAAAAGCAGGACCAGGGATTTTTTGACAAAATCCTGAAGTATTTCAAAAGCTTAAGAAAAAAAACTTCCAAACAAACAACCCAGCAATACCATACCAATAAACCCACACACTTTTTACCACCTGTTTTTTTTTCAGCTGGTCAGTGCCAAACAAGTCTTCCCTGAGCATCCTTTTGGGCTGGGGCACAGACAGAGTCTGCTGCAGTCAATGAAAGGATATTCCTAGGCCAGGCTCATCCAGATTCCTGCCATCTCATAGAGCTATTTCCCTATCTGTTCCTCTTTCCTGGCCTTACTGTCTTGCTCTCCCTTTGGAGGAAATTCCTTTCCTGGTGATAACCATGTCTGTAGCTCATATTTCCTCTCTCTTGTTGACAGTTTTAAACCAATAGATTTATGAACTTTGAAGTAATAGAAATATTTCAGGCATACCTACCCTTGCCCTTATCTAGACCAGGCAGGGATTTTTCTTTTTCTGGACACTGCACTTGTAACAGGAGACATTTGCCTTTCAACCCATCCTTTGGAAAGCCAAGCCTGGTTTGCTTAATGAGGGCTTTGGTAACCTCTGATTATTCATGTGTGAGTCCCACAGCTGGTTTTACCCCAGCTGGGACCAAAGAGGTGAATCTGCCCTGGAGGTGATGCCCTCTGAGGGGTGTGTGAGGCTGGGGGGTGATGGATGGGTGCTCAATGAAGAAATGGGCATTTATTTCCCATCAAGGCTGGCTGGGACACCAGGGTGAGTGACCAGCTCCATGCCCTGCTCCCTTTCGGCAGTCCCTGGCCCAAATGTCCTGTTCCATCCCAGAATCCCACGTTGCCTCTCAAACTTCAGCTTCTCTGCAATTTCAGCCTTCAGAATGGGAATAACCTTGTTAAAAGTGCTGCAGGCAGGGCCAGAGCCAGCACAGCAGTGACAGGGGACATCAGCTGCCCCCAGGCCTGGACTAAGGCAGGCAGGGAGGATTTTGCACCTTCCAGCCCATCCCAGGCTCTCTGTCCCGGGGGGACACAGCTGGGGCTGGACTAGAGCATTGCTGAGTGTAAATTCCTCCTCCAAGGACTTCACAGACAGAAATTCTTCACTTTTTAACTCTGCAGGCTCCTTAATTAATAAAAAAGAGTGGAGGAAGTAGATGTTTCCTCTAGGAAGTGTTTCTGTCTGTCAGAGATGACAGGACAGCCCATGTGCTGATTTACTGCAGCCCATCCCACCAGTGACACAAATCAGAGATAATTCCAGAGGCAGCAGCAGCACCTTCCTCACCTGAACGTGAGTGCTGAGCCCTGGGGGGTGTAAAATGAACCCTGGGCGGGTGTAAAATGATTGGCACTAATTGCTGACACCTCCCCAGACTCCCCAGGGACAGAGGAGAAATGCTGCCGGTGGGACAATTGGCTGTTGAGATTTTGCATGGCTGTGACCTCCAGCGAGGTAAATTTGGAGAAATCCTGTGGCAAAAGCATCTCTAGGTAGGGCTGGATTTTGGGAGAGGCTGAGCCTCAGTTCCAACAGTTCCAGACCCCAAAATGATGCTATGGATGAAGAAATGACAGTCCTGTGAGGTGCTGCTGTCAGCTGGGAGGGTTACACCACAAAACCTCCTCTTGGCAGTGCTGGAGACAGGAATTCCTGCTAGGATGGGGAGGGTGCACGGCTGAGGGAGGGGAGAGGCAGATCCTCCCCAAGCCAGGGCAAAAAGGATCAAAGTTGTGATCCTGAAACACCTGGGACAGCTTTGAGAGCCAGCAAGTGACTGCTGGTTGTGTGCTGAGGATGTGCTTTTGGGATGAGAGGTTGTTTATTCCCAGCCTGACTGTTCATCCTGGAAATCCCAGGAAGGATTGGCTGGGTCTGTGCCCGAATGAGTCCCAGAATCATGGAATGGTTTGGGTGGGAAGGGACCTTAAAACTCATCCTGCTCCACCTCTGCCATGGGCAGGGACACCTTCCACCATCCCAGGCAGCTCCAAGCTCTGTCCAAGCTGGCCTTGGGTATTTCCAGGGATGTGTGTGGGCTCACACAGTATTTACCACCATGGTGAGCAGCAGGTTTTGTGGGTTTGGGGGTTTTTTGGTTTTTTGTTGCTTTTTGGGGTTTTTTTTGTCTCATTTCCCCCTTCCTTACAGGATTCTGGTGGCTCTGATGCAGCAGCAGTGCAGGGAGATCCCACACTGGTGTTTCCCCAGCTGTATCAGCTGTGGGCTTAACAAAATAAATCATTTTCCAGGGCTATAAATCCCGGGCCTTTCAGCAGCTCCTACAGTAACTCCCATGTGCAGAACAACAGCAGGCTGTTTATCCAAACTCACCAAAGCATCTGTAGCCGAGTTAATGATTTCCCAGCCACTCACACCCCGGCTGTGGGCTGGGAGCTGCTGCCCAGAGCATGGGAGAGGAAAGCAGAGGCCTCAGGGTAGGAGAAAACTGCATTTTCCCTCCCAAAGCCCAAGCTGCCGTGTTTGTGAAAAGTATTTTCTTCCTGCTCTGCTCCATGCCGGGATTTCTTTCCGGAGGCACGGAAATTGGCACTGTAAGGGTTAAGCTGATGCGCTGGGATGTTCCTCTCTCCTCTTGATCCCCAGGTCTTGTCTCTGTTAAACATCTCCCCCTCTCTTTTACGTTCTCTTTTACAAGGCAGGGCTCGGGAATTTCGGCGCAGCCAAGAGCCATCTCCCCATCCATTAGGGCGCGGTGACAGCAGGTACCGGGGTCACTTCAAAAGGATCCCCATCGCCCCCTCCCCACACCCAGCGCTGACAGCGGCGTTCAAGGAGCAGCTGCCCCATCTCTCTGCCAGGCTCATCTCCACCCAAATGAGCCCGTTTTGGGGGTGCAGAGCAGAGCCCGGTGGCCACTGATGTTTTTAGGGAGTGCAGGGCTGTTTGCCCAGAGCCCTGCAGTGCAGTGTGAGCGGCCTCACCCCCAGCAGGGGCTGGAGATGCTCTGTTTTATCAGCCTGCAGCTGACCTCTTACCCCGCACCAGGCCGGCCAAGGCTGGATCATGTCTGGGCTGATCACCGGGGCTGCACCCGCCCTGCCATGCCGGAGCTCGCTTGCTTTCTTTCTTTTCTTTCTTTCTTTTCTTTCTGTCTTTTCTTTCTTTCTGTCTTTTCTTTCTTTCTGTCTTTTCTTTCTTTCTGTCTTTTCTTTCTTTCTGTCTTTTCTTTCTGTCTGTCTTTTCTTTCTGTCTGTCTCTCTCTCTTTCTTTCTCTCTCTCTTTCTTTCTCTCTTTCTCTCTCTCTTTCTTTCTCTCTCTCTGTCTTTCTCTCTCTTTCTTTCTCTTTCTCTCTCGCTCTTTTTCTTTTTTTCTCTCTCTTTCTTCTCTCTCTTCCTTTTCCCTTTCCCTCTCTTTTTTTCTCTCTTCTCTTTTTCTTTCTCTCTCTTTCTCTCTCTCTTTCCTTCTCTTTTTCTCTCTCTCTCTTTCTCTCTCTCTCTCTTTTTCTCTCTCTCTCAATCTCTCTCTCTCTCTCAATCTTTCTCTCTCTCTTTTTCTCTCTTTCTCTCAATCTCTCTCTCTTTCTCTCTCTTTTTCTTCTTTTTTTCTCTCTTTCTTTCTTTCTTTCTCTCTTCCTTCTCTCTTTCCCTCTCTCTTTTTCTTTTTCTCTCTCTTTCTCTCTCTCTCTTTCTCTCTTTTTTTCCTCCTTCTTTCTGCACTCTCCCTCCCCTCCTCTCTGCCGGCTCAGCCTCCAGTTTCTCACACCGTTCCCGGCTGCCGTCTCTCACCCGCCCCGGGCATCCCTCCCGCCCGTGCCGCGGGGCAGGACAGGTTTGCCCGTGTGTGGTCCTCACCTGGGGCAGCAGAGTCACTGCCGGTGTCCCTGCCCGGGCCCCGATAACAACAACAGCGGCGGGAAGGGCTCTGCACATCAAACAGGAGGTGAAATGTGGGTTTGGTGATGCTGGGAGGGCAGCGCAGGAGGTGCCAGTGTGTTGCATGGATAGAGAAAGAGGTGATTTCTTTCTTTCCAAAAATTTATTCATCCTGCCAAAAAACCCCCAAAACACAAAACCCAAAAACCAAACAAAAAAAACCCCCAAAAACCCCACAGCAACAACAACAAAAACAACAACAGAAAACAAAACAAACAAAAAACCACAAAGGAAAAACAAACAAAAAACCCAAAAGACCAAAACAACAAGCGGGGGGGGGGGGGGGGGGG
>JBBMKD010000044.1:4495749-4505844 GCA_037834095.1 Argya squamiceps | reverse complement strand
TACTATTTTACACAGACCAATTAGATTGGTGAAACAAAGACACTTCTTCAATTACATTACTATTTTACACATATTTTACACAGACCAATTCAACTGGTGAAACAAAGACAAAATTCTTCAGTTATTCAAATTCTTCATTACCAAATTCTTCAATTGGTTACACTACAACGACACAGACTCCGACTTCAGAAGGCTGAAAATTACTCTTTTATTTTTGGGGTGTGTCTTTTTTATATACTATTTTACACAGACCAATTTGATTGGTGAAACAAAGACAAACCTCTTCAATCACATTGGTTGGACAAACTTCTTCAATCACATTGGTAAGACCAGAGGGACATCAAGAAGAAGTCTCTCCTAGAGAAAAGAATGAAAGCATAGGTACGGTTTATAAAAACATGTCTCTTGTTTACAGAAATTCCCTGGGAAAGGAATTTCAAAAAACGAAAACATCTCAGACACAAAACCAGGGCTACAAGGAATATCTTCATTTCCATCAATTTCCATTCAGAAAAAAACCAAAAAAAAACAACAACAGGAAGATATTTGGAGCACGTGCTGAAACAGGTGGTGTGGAAGGGCCCTGCCTGCACAGAGCAGCAGCAAAATGGTGTGGTGAGGAATAAGGGGAGGTTTGAAGAATGATTTTTAGGATGTTCTTCTCCCAGTGCCCTGTAAGTTCATGCATACAGGCATGGGAAACTGCCTTGGAAGAGCTTGGAGTGGGATGGAGGGAGGGGAACTAAAAGTATGGTTATAAAAGTTTGTACTGGAGGGCACACAGTGGCTCAGGGTGAGCTCATGGTTTTCATTCTGAAGCCACACAGCCACCTGAAAACTCCAAAAATGCTCTTAAAATAAAATTGAATGCTGTGAAATGAAAATCCCAAAGATTAGCATAAAGTGAGAATACTCAGTCTTCACCAGCACAGCAGGGCAGGGTTTTAATTCTGGAGTTTCTCCCTGGTGGGAAGAATAAGAAAGATGGTGAGGAAAAAATCTCAATGTTTTACATTTTGGATATATTGGTTTTCAGCCAGATTTGTGTTCAGTTTTTGGCTACAAAAGGGCTTCTGACATCACAACACAAGCTGTAAATATTTCAGAAATAATCCTCATTTAAATTGATGGAGACTCAAGGATCTGACTGAGGAACAACAGAGACCAAATCAAACGCTTGCTTTACCAATCCCTTGCAAGTCAAACTCCTGGTTTTTAGCAGCCCTTTGGAAGCCAAATTCCTGCTTTCCAGCCCTTTGGCTGACAAAGCAGCATCACTTCTAGGAACTCAAAGCTGTGCCAACACCTGAAACCAGGGAAACCTCGTGGAGGCAGCACAGGTGTTTATTCCTGGGGGCTGCAGGTTTTCCTGCAGCAGCAGGAGATGATGGAATGTGCTTCTTTGTCCCAATTCATGAGCCACCTGTGCCTGTCCAGGTGCCAACAGGTGTTTAGGCTCTGGGAGAAGCCGTGTTGTACCTTGGAATATCATTTTCCTGGAGCTGGGGGTCAAACCTGGGGCTGAGCCCACTTTGCCATCCCTGTCTCTATTTAGGAAGGGTTTCAAACCAGCTCCCCCAATGACTGTGGTCTCTGTCACTGAGCACCACAAATCAGGAGCTGCTGGCTCGGGGCTTTTCCTTTTCTCCCCGGGAAGCAGAGGGAGGGAGGGGTGAGTATGAGGGAGAGCTCTGCTGAGATAATTCCTGCCCCAAGCAGCTCGTGGGGATCACGTTTTCACCCAGCCATTTGTCTGCCTGTTTATTGCAGCGTGTCACGGGATGTTTGAACACAAAGCAGGAGAGATGATGTGATTTGGGCCGTCCCATCTCCCTGCTCCCTCCCTAATTACAGCAGGATAATGATGGGAGGGTGCCAGAGGCGCGTGTGGAGCATCCCAGCCCTGGAGCTCTGCCACGGCTGCAGGAGAGCTGGGGCTGGGGAAAGGGAGCTGAAAAGGGGAGAGGAGGAGGAGAAGGGCTGTGATTCCTCCTCTTCCTGGGCTGGGGATGGAGCAGCTCCTGGTTCTAAGCACCGTTTTCAGCCAGGGATTTGCAGGATTTGGGTAACCCAAGGCAGGAGTCTGAGCTCTGGAGCACTGGAGGGTGAGGAGGGAGGGGAGAGGAGGGAGAAGTGTCCCCCTGCTCTGGAAGGTTGGGGTTTGTTCTGGCTCCTCTGGCTCCCAGGGGTGCAGGATGGGGTCCCTGGGAGAGGCCTGTGGGATTTCAGGCAGCACAAGGGGGTATCAGGGAGCTGGGGAGGGAGTGCCTGTGCAGGGGAGCTCTGGAGTCTCTGTCTCTCCCCCCTTTATCCATCCAGGATCCCCCAGTCCTGAACTCCTCTGCTGTGTAACTGGGGTGACTGATCTGGCAGTGTCATCCTCATCCCCCTTCCCTGGGTGGGTCTGCCAGGAAAACTTGAAACAGCCAAAAAAAAAATCTGTTCTAGATAAAAATCCTGACACTTTCCACAAGATTTTTTTTTTCTTCAGTTGGAGATGAAAATCTTTGCTGCAACAACTCATTTTGGGAGGGTTTGCTGCAAAACCTGCATCCCACCTGGAGCTGCAGCCTCTCTTCCCAAGGGAGGAGCCTTTTTCTCCCACCCTGGTTGCTGAGATGAGCCTCCAGCCGTGGAGCTGGGCTGTCACCCCATGGATGCCATCCCCACCCTGGAGCTGCTGGGGCAGGCCTGGCCCTCCCAGCCTGCTGCAGGTGTTTGTGGGAGCCCAGGGAACTGAGCTGGGATATCCCAAACCCTGGCTGAGCCCTCCAGAGCTCCCTCCCTGCTGCCCACAGGAGACTGCTGAGCACAGGCTGTGACCTGAGGTGGGATGGGTTTGTTCCTGGACAAGAGAGGGGAAAATAGACAGTGAAGGAAGAGCTTGGAGCTGGCAGCAGGTAAGGAATTCACAAATGGGTGGAAAAGCAGCCCTGGGAGCGAGACAGAAGCTGGGACAGTGTGTGACAGCTCTGGCCCTTTATCCCCTGATATATAATGAAGCCATTCGTTAAGCTGAAATAATTAGCTGCCTCTGGTGGTGCTTCCCATGCTGTTCCAAGGCAGGGCTGAGAGCTGCCAGGCTCTTCCCTCCTCTCTCTCTGTATCAAACACCCCTCCCTCCCTTTCTCTCGGGCAAAAGTGAAGGCTATCCTATTTCCCCTGCCTTTCCCCTCAGCCATCTCGCCCTTGCCAGACTATCTGTGGAATTAAAGCTCGTTAAATCAGCTCCTGTGAAAGGCCTGGCTCAGCGAGGCACAGTGACAGCCCGGTCCCAGCAGGCAGAGCAGGGGAGGGATGCAGGAGGAATGCCTGAGCAGGGCTCGGTGCTGGAGGGAAATTTACAGCCCCAGGCTCGGGCTCTGGGCCCCCTTTTTATTACATTTGACACCAAGCAAGCGAGATTGATTTACCCCCGAGTTTCCAGGGCTTTTCCAGCTCCAAAGAGCACGGGGTTGGGAAGGGGAGCCATGGAGATGCTGGCTCTGGCCCTCAGCAAATCCAGCAGATCCAGGCAGAGAGGGCAGGTGATATTTCATGGGCTTAGGGTGGGATTTAGCTGTCCTGCAGAGCCCGGGAGAAAGGAGCACAGCCAGCATTTCCCCAGCACTGGGGGAGTCAGCTGCATCTCCACTTTGCTCTCATCCCCAGGTAATTGAGGCATTTTTAAGCTGTTTGCTGGCCCCTCCATCATCCTGCCTTTACCAGCTCTGCCAGCACGGAATCATGGAATGTCCTAAATGGGAAGGGACCCACGAGGATCTCTGAAATCCAGCTCCTGGCTCTGCACAGGACAACCCAACAGTCCCACCGTGTCCCTGAGGGTGTTGTGCCAACATTTCCTGACCTCTGCCAGAGGTGGGGCTGTGACCATTCCCTGGGCAGCCTGGACAGGGGGACTTTTTAACACTCCAGAATCACTCTGGAGTTTGGGAAAAGGATTAATCTGTGCTCAGGGCTTGGTGTGGTGATGTAGATGATGCAGAACAGAGGAGATTTCCCTTGGAGCTCCTTGCAGGTGGATTTCCTCCTCCCCAGGCTCTCTGGGAGGATGAAATGGGGGTGTTGGAGGCTGGCAGGACAAGCTGCCAGGTGTTGGGCTGGAGATCTCCAGAGGTCCCTCCCAGCCTACGTGCTTCTCCTGATGCTGGAATTAAACATCCTGAGAGATGCAGTCACCAGGACTGGTGTTGGGATGTTTCCTTTTGCCTGAATGATTTCACACCTGATTTTCACACACCAGGGCACTTCACCCCTGCCCTCTCTCCTGCTCTGCCCCCAGCTTGGCCACTCTTCTTCCAGAGCAGAACTGCAGGAAGTTTTGTTGCTCCCAGGCTGCCTTTCCACCCCTTATCCTCTCTCCTGGGAAAAGCTTCCTCTTGTATCTCATCCCTTCTCCCCTCCCCGTGCTCGGGCTGTCATTCCTGGTCCCCTTTCAGTCCCCCTATTCCCCTCCTGAGCACACTCAGACTGGATATCAGGAAATATTTGTCCCCTGAGAGGGTGCTCAGGCTCTGGCCAGGCTGCCCATGGCAGTGGTGGGTTCACCAGGGATCTCAAAGGAAGGGAGGGATTTAAAAGCTGTGTGGATGTGGCACTTGGGGACAAGGATTAGTGGTGGCCTTGGTGCTGGGGGATGGTTGGATGTGATGTCCTCTGAGGGCTTTAGGCTCACAACAATCCTGTGATCCTGTGGGCCACGTGGAATGTTCCTCAGACCCTTTAAAAGCAGGATGGGGTTTACAGTGCTCAGCTGGGCTTTGTGGTGTCCCCAGGCCCACCCTGGCAGTGCTGACAGGGAGAACTGCCTGGAGCCTCCCCTCCCAACCTTTCCAAAGGTGGGAGCTCCACAGCCCCATCGTGGTGCCCACCCTGCCCCACCAGGGAGCTTCTCCTGGGCCTTGCCTACTCTGGCTGGATGAAATCCTGTGTGCTGATATCCCAGATCCCAATGCAGGAACCAGGACATCCCCCCACCCATCTGCTCCCTCCCCAAGTCCTGTATTTAACCTCCAGCTCTCAGCTTTGAGTGGCAATATGTGCTTGGGCTCTGAGCCATCTCCTCTGCCCTCTCCACCGTGGGGCACGTGGAGGTGGCAGCTGGTTTAGCAGAGCTGCTGGGGCCCTCTCCTGCCCTGCATCCCATCATTGGTCAACTTTAACGGGGCTCCTCCACTTGCAATTTGTCAGGCCTTTATCTGAACATCTGCATCACGGCCTCTTATTAAGCCCTTAGAAAAATAGAAGTGTCTGATGCCTGAATAGCTTTAAATTTGGAAGCAGAGTGGGAGTAGATGGGAGAAAATGCATTGCCCTTGATGTAATCACCAGAGGAGGACAGTTCTGAACAATGACCAGATCGTCCTCGCCCCGACGATGACAGCAATTTCTGACTTATCACCCCCCAGCACTATATTAAGGCACTGAGATTACAGTGTTATTCATTAGCACCACATCTGCTGGAAATCAGCGTGGGGAAAGGCTGCTGAGGGTGCTAAAAAGCTTCAGGATGGCACAGAGAGAGAATACTCCCCCAAAAGGGAGAATAAATGTCCTTCCCCTGCAGTGCTGATGAGCCACAAACCCGTGGGGCAGCCTTGGATGGAGCTGCTGAGGACAGGGGACACTGAGAGCAGCAGCTCCCAGCCCTGCCCACCCAAGGGGCTCTTCCTTTTCCCCTGCCTGTTCCAAGTGCTCTCTTCCATCCTGGCACAGCTCTTTGTGTGGCACATCAGGTTTAACCCGTGTCACTCCTTCACTTTCACCCCATGGGATGAAGATCTCATTTCCTGCAGTTCGAGGCTCTCAAAGATTCTCAGTCTCAACATAGTCATACAAAAACCACTTTGATTTATAACAAATCCAGAGTGATAAAGGAGCTTCCTGCCATTTGTCCTGCCTTGCACTGAGACCTGCCCTGCCCTGGCTGCCCCCCAAAGCCCTCACCTTTCTCATATTCCTCTGACAGGTGAACTAAACTCATGGATAACTTCAGGAGTGATTTCCTGATTTTGTTTCCTGCCCAGCCTGTTGAGTAGCCAAACCCCATGGTTTATATGCTGGAGGAAAAGCTCCTTGCAGCAGAATTTGCTGATTCTGAGGTTCAGCAGTTGCAGCAAGGTTTAAACCATTCTTTAGGAGCGCTCCTTGGCTTTTCCAAGCAGTTTCAGAGAACAAGGGATCAGGAACATCAGGGCTCCAAAGGCCTTGTGGCTAAAAAGCTCCTCTGACCTGTGAGGATCTCCTGGATCTGCCATGGTGAGTTTTCTTCTATCCAAAGCCTGAAGGTGATTTCTGAGCCTCCCCAGCCACCACCGCCCGTGGCAGCCACACTTTGATTTCCCAAGGACGATGTGGAGGATGAGGAGCATTGCAGGCAGGCTGATGTGTGGCTCTGCACGAGGGTCCAGAAATCCCATCCAGCCTTCCTAGGGCTGCCCTGCTTCCCTCAGGAGCCAGGGCTGCTGGTCTGCAGAACCTCAGCTCGAGGAGCTTTCAAAGGACCGTTGCAGCAGCTGGTGTGAACCATCCATCAGTGCTCCTGTCTTCGCTCCAACCCGCCCCGTTCTGGGCTGCCTTAATTCAGTGATGATGAAATTCCCAGCAACTGCTCCTGACAAATGAGACTTCCTCTAGTGGGTTGCTTCTTTAAACTGTTAACACATGCTTAAATATTGTCAGGGCTCAGAAGGAGGACGTTTGAGCTCCCAAAGATCCTTCATTATCAAAGGCAGCTGCTGGCATGCAGTGGATCCCTGCTGCCCAACTGTGCCTCCGTGGGAGAGAATCCTGGCAGGGATCCTTCAGTGAGAGGAACTGCTCTGGAAAAGGGGCTGGAGGTGATAATGGAATACCTAGAATAGAGGTGGAGAATTGTTCACAGGCAGAAGAGGGAAGTGGTGGAAATGCAGAGTGGACAATGCTGACTTCCAGGACTTGAAAGGAGTGTACAAAGAAAAGGTGGGGAGGGACTTTTAAAAAGAGCCTGGAGTGTCGGGACAAGAGGGAATTGCTTCCCAGAGCCATAGGGCAGGGTGAAATGGGATATTGGGGAGGAATTGTTACCTGGGTGGGTGACCAGGCCCTGGCACAGGGTGCCCAGAGAAGCTGTGGCTGCCCCTGGATCCCTGGAAGTTTCCAAGGCCAGGTTGAATAGGGCTTGGAGCACCCTGGAAGGTGTCCCTGCCCATGGCAGGGGGTGGAATGAGATGTTTTTTAAGATCCCTCCCATCCCAAACCCTTCTGGGATTGTGTGACTTTGGACTTCTCCCCATTCCACGTGGACCTCCAGGAGCTTTGATTCTCAAGGAAAGGTCTTGCAGTGAGAACAAAGGTTTTGTGCAGCCCCTCTCCCAGCTCAGCTCCCTGGCAGCCACGGCTGCTCAGCCTGTCCTGCAGGGAGAGGAGCCCCCAGGAGATTTCCCTTCTGCTCCTCCCAACCTTCCTCGCCCCAGTTTCCCCTGGTGCTGCTGTGACAAGCCTCTCTGGAGGGCACCAGCAGCTCTGCTGGCAAATCCTCATTAATTGATTCACGGGGAGCAAGGAAGAACCCAGCCCAATTAGAGATAAATAATTGATGACATCGAGCGCCGGGGCTGGGCCGTTATTGATCACGGGCACGAGAGGGGCTGACAGCTGTTCCTGGTGTCAGCACCACGGAGCCTGAACTGAGACAATGACCCCCCTGCCACTGCCAGGGGACACCAGCCCCACCTGCAGCACCTGGGGTCTCCTCACAGCACAGAGGAAACCACTGCAGTTCTGTAATCCTTGGCTTCTTGACGCTGTTTTACACCACAACGACACAGACTCTGAGCTTCAGAAGGCTGAAAATGACTCCTTTATTTTCGGGATGTGTCTCCCTTTAGTACTGTTCTACACAGACCAATTTGGTTGGTGACACAAAGACAAACCTCTTCAATGACATTGGTCAGACCAGAGGGACATCAAGAAGAAGTCCCTCCTAGGAAAAGGAATGAATAACATGGATACAGTTTACAAAAACATTTCTCCTGTTTACAGAAAGTTCTCTGGGAAAAGAATTTCAGAAAACAAAAACACCTCAGGTACGAAAACAGGCCTACAGCCTCTGACCACACCGAGTGCCCTGAAACCCAGAGAGCTCCTGAAGATTTCAAAGATGCCTGAGGTAACAACAGGAGGCAACTTATATCCCTGGGACCTCAACCATCATGTTTAAACAGCCTCTGATCATCCTACCAAACCATATCCTGGAGAGAAATGAAATGTCCCCTCCAGAAGCACCAGGGAGGAGCTTGGTTGGACAAGTAGGACAGGATAAGAAATAATTCTGCTGCAGCTTTGTGGCTTGGTGGCTCCAGACAACATGGAAAGGAGCAAGAGGGGAAATCCTGATGAGAACGTGGCCCCAAAGGTACCCTACCATGGCAGGAAGAGGAGGGAGAGGTTGGGGGGTGAGGATTTCTTTCCTGGGGATTGCTCCTCTGTGTCTTCTTGATGGAGGGACATTTCAGGAACTGGTCTGGAATGTGGGCAAGGATTTTTCTGAGGAGGATCAGAAAGTTTGGACTCTGCCCACTCTATCCTTTTCAGCATTTCAGTGGCTGAGGAATTGTTGAAAACTCATGAGCCAGACAGAGATTTACCCCCAACTTTGGGGGAATTTGGATTAGACCCAATGGGAGTGGGTCCCTGCAGAGCTCAGGGAGAAGAGGGGAAGCTGTAAGTGGTCCCAAGAAGGCAGGATTGCTCACTGATATCCCCTTGGTATGAGAACACGGTGATTTCAGGCAAAGGCAGCCTGTTATTTCCACTCCAGGACATTTATTTGGGTCAGGGCAAGGAAATGTGATTTACTTGCCAAAGTCCCACTGGGCTGGTAAAATTATAACTCCCACACATTATTCTGGTGTATCCTGACCTGTGCTTGGTGACTGCGTTTATCACACTTGGCCACTCTGGGAGTTTCCTCTCTGCCCCCTCCCCTAAATTCACTTTATTTTTGAGTGAGTGAGTTTGCCCTGAGTGCTGCCAGGACCTGTGGAAGCACAGAGAGGGACTGCAGCCTGAGGGATCCTGTCCCCACCTCCTTGCAGAGCTCCATGAGCACAGCCTGCAGAGGGGAAACCCTAAAGTTCTGTCCTGTGTTCAGGGACTCCTTCCATGCCTCATCTGCCACGATGGGAGTTGTTCACAGCTGTTCACAGCATCCCAGAATGGCTTGGGAGGCACCTTAAAGCCCATCCAGTGCCACTCCTGCCATGGGCAGGGACATTTTACACTGTCCTATGTTTCTCCAAGCCCCATCCAGCCTGGCCTTGGACACTGCCAGGGATCCAGGGGCAGCCACAGCTGCTCTGGGCACCCTGTGCCAGGGCCTGCCCACCCTGCCAGGGAACAATTCCTATCCAATTTCCCATCTAAACCTATTCTCAGTCAGTGTGAAACCATTTCCTGTGCCCTGTCCTGATGAACCATCCCTCTCTGGCTTCCTTGCAGCCCCTGCACATCCTGGAAGGGCGTTCTGAGGTCTCCATTCAACCTTCCCTTCTCCAGCCCCTCCTGCCAGCCTGTCACCATCCTCAGAGCTGTACCTCTGACAGAAGCAGGACAGGGATTCCCCCAGGCAGGGCTGAGCTTGCCCTGTGACGATCCAGAAAGGTGGAGGGCAAAGAGGACAAACATTATGAAGATGCACTTCATTGACAGGAGGACAAATTTGGATTTTTCAGGTTGGATGAAAGCAGAGCTGGTGGACTGGAGCCTGTCACTCGGGCACTGCTCTCTGCAAGGGGAAAGAGGTGCCAGTGATGCCTTGGGAAGGCTGAGCTGGAACAGAGACTGGACAGAGCAAGAGAATAAAGTAGGGATTTATTGAAAGGCCTTTAGGATACACTTTGGGCAGGACAGGGCATGAGCAGGGCTACACCCAACATGGACTAAGAATGGTCACAAAATGCCCAACCAGTCACAAGGTCTCCACACTTTGATAAGTTTTGGTCCATTTGCATATTGGAGTTTTATTGTCCAATTACACCTTCAGGTTGTGAGGTCCCATCCTTCTTGTTCCTCCCTCCAGCCCACCCTTGTTTGTGCTTTTGGGCTGAAAGTTGT
>JBBMKD010000044.1:4471984-4491893 GCA_037834095.1 Argya squamiceps | reverse complement strand
TTCCCGGGATCCGGAGCACAGCACACCCGGCTGTTCCCGGGATCCGGAGCACAGCACACCCGGCTGTTCCCGGGATCCGGAGCACAGCACACCCGTTTTTTCCCGGGATCCGGAGCACAGCACACCCGGCTGTTCCCGGGATCCGGAGCACAGCACACCCGGCTGTTCCCGGGATCTGGAGCACAGCACACCCGGCTGTTCCCGGGATCTGGAGCACAGCACACCCGTTTTTCCCTGGGGTTCAGTGTGCAGCACACCCAGCTGCAGCCCCCGGCACGGCTGTGGTGTCACCACCCCGCCCTTTGGGATGTTTCCCGACCAGGGTGGTTCCCCCACGCAGGGAATCTGAGAGTTGAGGTTTTGGAGGGTGGTTGGAACAGGGAGTTAATTCAGTTTGGAGCCCTCCCCAGCTTTATTTTAAATGCATTTTTGTAAAATCACAGAATCATTCAGGCTGGGAAAACTCTTTAGGATCATTGAGCCCAACCATTCCCCCAGCACTGCCCAGGTCACCACTGCCCTCCAGGGATGGTGACTCCACAGCTTCCCTGGCCAAGGAATAATCCTTCTGATAATCCTCCTGGTGAAGAAATAATAATAACAATCCTTCTGGTGAAGATTTTTCCCTTAATATCCAACCTGAACCTCCTCTGGCATGACCTGAGGCTGTTTCCTCTCCTCCTGATGGTTGTTAGCTGCAAGAAGGGAGAGATGTTTTGATTAATTAATGATGAGAAAGTGGCTGCTGCTCCTGGCAAGAGGGACCCCAGTGCCCACATGGGATCCAACAGGGCCTCCCAACAGCAGAAACAGAGGAAATGGGGAGGTAAACTCAGGGAAGGAGGGAAGTTTGCAAGGGGAATGGACTTTGTGTAGCTCCTGGGATTGATGGAGGGCTGTGAATGGAGGGAGGGAGCCTGGAGAGTCACCACGAATTTTCAAGAGTGCTGGAAGAGCCATGCACAGCACATTTTGCCCATACTCACCCTCCCCCTTTATCTTCATACACAAGGACCTTTTGGAGAGCAAAAATATCCTGCTCTTCCCATAGTTCTGTTCCTAAAGTGTTGTCCTAAACTAATCCATCCTCGAGTGGGGCTGGGTGTTGCTATTCTGGCCCCTGCAGTAACAGGAGCCCTTTCGTGCCTCGTCAGGACCTGCTTCACCCCAGACATGAGATCACAGCCTCAATTCTCATTTATAAATAAATATAATTCCAGTCCTGGCAGGGCTGGAAACGTGAGGGAATAATAAAGGAACGTGTCCTCTCTGGTGTGGTCCCCAAAGGGCTGGGCAAGGGGAGAGGGTGCTGCAGGAGGGGGTGAAATGTGCTGTCATCCCATCTCTGCAGAGGATTCTGGAGAGGTTTGAGATTTGGGGTCTTCCTCCAACTCTGGTTGATGTAGGACTGGGATCATGATCCTGCTGTGTCCCACTGCCTGACATGGAAAAGGAAAGGGCACTACATGAAACTTTAAAGTGTGTGGAGGTTTTAAATATGAAGATGCCACTAAGGAAAATCATAGATAATGATTTTTTTTTCTCCAAAAAGCAAGGGCAGAGAAGATATGGGAGCACATCAGCAAGGCATGCAAACCACAGCCTAGACTGTGACACCGTGCACAAACTGCAGCCACGGGTGCCAGGTGAGGGATAAATCAAATGTGAGCTGTGGATTGCAGAGAAAAACACAAAGGCAGGGAGAAAAAAAAAAACAAAACAAAACAAAAGGAGAGACTGAGAAAGTGATGTAGAAAGTCAGAAAACCACGTGGGGGAAAAACAATCCAACCCCAGAGCAATAATGGGGGAGAGGAAATAGCTGAGAGAAAACAAAAGGAGGTGAAGCCATGGCAGAGGGGTTATGGTTCTCACCTGGTGTGTTTTATGTCCCCCATTACCTGAATCTCTCCCTGGGTGACTGCAGGGTTTCATTAACTCACTGTGTGACCCCTCAAGAGTTTCATGGCTCAGGACAGACCCCAGTGGCCACCACCATTCAGAGGCACAGATGTCCCCAACCCATCATGTCCCTGCAGGCTGCAGGGACAGAGCTGGGGATGCTCAGGGGTGGTTGCAGGATCCTGGGTGGTGTTTCCAATCCCTTCCCTGGAAGCTGCTGCCCCTTCAGAGCACAGGAACATCCCTTAAAGCTGCTTTTGCCATGCAGGGATCTCCTGTGCCCCTTCCCACAGGCAGAGGGAGGGAATGAGGTGTTGGTGAGGTACTGAGGGGCTGGGACAGGGACAGGGACATCTCCAGCTCAGTCCTGTCCACACCCTGTGCCTGCATTGGATTTTTTTTTTCTCCCAGGGGTGAGGAAGTCTCATCTCTGCAGCTGCAGGCTCTGATTTTTGTCCCTCAGTGAGCCCAGTGACACTCAGTGCTGCATTTTGTGCCCTCCAAACTGAACCTGGCTAACCCAGCTCCCCTCTCCAGGGCTGATCCCTTATTCCCCGACCAGCACCATCCCCCCTGGAGGCTTCCAGCCCCCCAAACCCAGTTCCCCCCTGCTGCCCAAGGCTCTGCCCTGCAGATCCCTCCCCCTCTGCAGTGCTGGGCTGGGTGAGGAGCCCTTTCCATGGACACCCAGCAGCAGCAGCAGCTGCTCAAAGCCTGCTGTGATGCTGTGCCAGCCCTCCGAGCGTGGCTCGGGGCACCTCTCCTGCCCACCAGCCTGGGGGGGACCAGGAGCCAAGCCCTGGAGCACAAAAGGGGCTGTGTGGCTGCTGTTTGCCCTCCAGGAGCTGGAGGAAACTTGGCAGGGAGAAAAAAGCCTTTAGAAGCTCCTGGGATGGCCGGGATTTACATGAGCTGCTCTCAGGAATAAAGGGAATCTTGAGTGGGAGCAGGTAGGGCAGAAGGGATGTGGGCAAAGGGGGTTTGTCTCCATATATCCAAGAGGAGCAATTCACTGTGCACAACTGCAGCTTGTGTCCTCCTAAATCACCTTTGTCACCTGCTGGAGGCTGATCCTGCTCATCTGAGAAAACCCCTTTGATTTCTGAGGGGGTCTGGAAAAAACCACCCCAGCCACGTATTTTTAACCTGAATGTCTTTAACTTCACATCATGGAGAACAGCAAGAAGGATGAAAAATCCCAAAAACCTCTGGGAAAGAGGGCACGGTGCAGGTATCTGAGGTGCAGAGCTGGAGAACAAAAAGGTGGCTGTTTGGAAAGAGGGGCAGAATACTTCTGTGTGAGTGAGCTTAAAGGCCCAGACCATGGAAAAGCCTCTCCTTGGAGAAAGGGAGGTTCTGTCCCTGTGGCATTGTCCCAGCACTCAGCTAAGATGACCTTCCCTGGGGATGAAAAGCCTTGCTGTGAGTTTATTCCACGCAAAGGCCTGGGCCCTGGGTTCTTTTTGGCTTTGTGGTTAAGGGCAAAGGACAAAAATCAATGTCCACCCTGGCCTGCCTGCGTGGGGCTGAGCCTGCTGTGGGGCTGGGACACGGCCAGCAGGGTGGTGCTGTGTGCTGGCCAGGCTAGCACAGAGCTGGCTTTGAGAGCCACCAGCCTGCCAGGCAAGCCCTGGATCCCAGCTGCCCCCTGGGGAATGCCTGTCCTGGTGGTCCAGCTCTCAGAGCCTCTCTGTCAGTGTTCCCAGGCGCAGAAAGGCACTTGCAGGTACAGAAAAGGGTTTCCTACAGCATCTCCTAACTCCTCTGACAAATCTATGTGAGGGGATTCTCCTGCTTGCTTAGGCTTTATGCCTTTAAATTTGAACCTGATTTGCCCTTAGAGTGTTTTTTCTCCTTTTTATTAATTTTTTGTCTCATTTTTATTAATTGTTAATTAATTTTATTTATTAATAATTAACAATTTTATTAATTGTTAATTATTAATTTTAATTAATTAACTCTCCTGCTGCAGAGTTAATGAAAGCATGTTTTCATTCTTTTCAATGCAATTTATTACATTTGTTTCCATCACATTTTAAATGCTGGGTGAACTAAATTTTAAAGAAGCCCCCGTGGATTTTTTTTTTCAGTCTTTACTCTTTAATGCACAGACATTTTTAAAATGGGCAATGGGGTGATACGGGGAACGGCAGAATAATTTCTTACCCTTATTTTATATCAGCATAGCTCAGCATCTCTCTGTGGTGCTCCTGCTGCTTTTGCAAGCATCCTGTATTTGCAACAATGAGGATTTCTGTTTATTGAATGGCAGCTTGTTAATCTGTGCTGATCATGAGCCCTTCATTAATTTTTTTTCCCTCTCCTCTATAGCAGGAAAGGGTAAATGAATGATTCCCGTGGGTGCCTGGCGTTTGGCCAGTGTCACACCACGACAGCCCCTCGTGATGAAGATCCCTCTGTCCTGCTCTCTCTCCAGGGTCTTCAGCTCCATCCTGGTGGTTCTTCAAGGTGGTGGCTCAGGAACCTCTGCTCTGAAGAGTGTCAGCGTGTTGGAGCTGCACAAAAGTTCTCTTCTTCTGCCTCCTTCCCTGCTGACGTTCTCCAGCTGTAACCTCAGCCCTGGGCTCCGTGCGGGGAAGGAATCCCAGCCTGTCCCTGCTCAGCCCAGCCAGGGACACAGCTCTGGGAGCCAGAGCCAGCCCAGCAGCTGGGAATGACAGGACCCCCATGAAAGGCCTCCTGTCTGAATCCCTGCCAGCTCCAGGGAAAAGCCTGGAGCCACCAGCTGTCCTGGCCATGGTGGAACAGCTCTGGTTAAACCCCTGCAGTGCTGGGGCTGCTCTGGGTGTGGGTCCTGCCCATCTCCCCAGCCCTGTTGGCCGAGAACATTCCCTGGGGGTCACCACCTCCCTGCTGCTCTCCTGACCCTCGGCTGCTGCCCAAATTCCCTTTGGCCCCCAAACCCATGGTGGGTGTCCCTTTGCCCCTTGGGCATTTCAGATATTTGGCTTCCTGTGCCAGCTGCCCAGAAGCTGTAAAATAACCCCAGAAAGACACCACCATTCCCTGAGGAAAGCAGCTCACACCCCATGTTCTGTGCTCTCCCTTTTCCCTCCTTGTCCTCACTGCTCTCCAGGAAATCTCGTGCCTGGTGATTTATGGGCAGTAAAAGGGAGAAGGAGCCTGACTTGGGACTTGCTTTTTCAAAGCCTCAGGGGAGTTTTGTGAGGCTCAGCTTGCCTGGAAGGTGATTTTTGCTGGTGGCTGCAGGTGGGTGAGCTTTGCCAAGCTATGAGGAGCTTGAAACCCTGGAAAAAAAGTTCAGGCACCTTCTGTGGGGAGAGTGAGAGCAAAACCATCTCGTGAGAGCTCTGAAGTTGAGGATGACTCCAAGCACTGCTGGCCCAGCTGCAAGCCATTCTCAGGACAAACTCACTTTTGCCACCAAATGTCCATATAATTTTATGGCTCTGGTCTATCCATCACACCTAATACGTGGCTATATAAGCCAGGCTTAAGTAATGGCTTGTGACAGGCTGTACATTTCTGGGTGATTATGGCATGTGTCGTAAAGCAGAGGGCTGGAGGCAATAATCCCCTGGAAACACATTGCCCCAGGGTGTCCTGTTACCATTCTGAACTGAAATTCCAAATGAAAAAATAATGAAAACAGTCGAGAACTCGAGGCACAGGTAGGGCAGGAGTGTCAGGGAATCAATCCTGCAGCCCCAAACTGTGGGGATCATTTCAATCCAGTGTCAGCACCCACGGGTGTTGCTGACAGCCAGGCCCTGGATGCTGCAGTTTCTGCCTCCAGGATCCTGGGAAAAGCAGCTTTTCCTTGGTGTGAGGGGTTCACCTGCACTCTGCTCACCCCCAGCTCACCCGGGGGATTTCCAAGTCCTGGGAAATATTGGAGAGGTCTAAACCCATTCAGTAAAAGCTTCTTATTGAATGAGCTGGGTTGTGATGGTCTGATTGGGTCCCTTCCAGCTCAGGATATTCTGTGATTCCTCTTTTGTTCCCTGCTTTTAAGGTGGAGCATCTTGTGAACTGTTTGGGATAATAATCTCTCCTTTACTAACTGGGCTCCAGGAACTGGAGCCTGAGAGACGTGGAATCTCAGAATGGAGAGGCTGGAAAGGCTGGCACTTGACTTTTCCTTGGTTCTCCTTCTGGCCTCCACACCTTCATCTTCTTTTCCAGGGAGCAAGAAGGTTTTCTTTCCAGAGAAAGTTGGGAAGAACAACTTTGGGCGCTGCCTCGAAGCACAGGACTGTCTTGTCTTTTAGAAAAAGCCAGGAGTGACCTGATGTGGCCCTGGTTTCGTCCCTGAGGTGCTTTGGTTTTCTGAAATTCCTTTCCCAGGGAATTTTCTGTGACCAGGAGAAGTGTTTTTGTAACTGTACCTTTGTTATTCATTCTTTCCCTAGGAGAGACTTCTTCTTGATGTCCCTCTGATCTGACCAATGTGAGTGAAGAAGTTAGTCATTGTTTCACCAATCCAATTGGTCTGTGTAAAATAATATAAAAGGGAGACACATCCCAAAAATAAAGGAGTCATTTTCACCCTTCTGAAGCTCAGAGTCTGTGTCGTTGTGGTGTAAAACAGCATCAGTCCAGTTTGAACTCAGTGTGGACTTTGAGCACCAGGATGGACTTGAAACCTCCCAAGGATCCTTCTGAGCTGGTATTTCCACGATTCCATGGGAATTTGGTGCCTTTTGGGGTGTTTAGGAGCACAAATTGCCTCTTTGCCATGAAATCCCATCCACACGGAAACCACTCCCACCAGCACAGGGCACCAGTTGTTTTGTGGAGTTTTCTCTCTTTTCTCAGCACTAAATAAGGGATTGACCCAGCGCCACCATCCCGCAGCCAGAGGTCTGTGGGAGGACTGTCACCAACCACCACGGGTGTGACATCAACAATCATTTCTGTGGCTGTGCAGAGAATTCCAGCCATCCATGATGGGCCCAGGAACGTCACCTGCTCCTGCTCTTCTCCCAACAGAAACAGAAGGAGGTGCTGGGAAATTGCAGCACAAGTTTATTTCTTTCCTCTTTCTCTTTCTCCTCTTTTTCATCTTTCTTTTTCCCCTTTCTTTTTCCCCTTTCTTTTTCCTCTTTTTTTCCTCTTCTTTTTCCTCTTTCTTTTTCCTCTTTCTTTTTCCTCTTTCCTCCTTTTCCTCCTTTTCCTCATTTTCCTCTTTGTCCTCTCTGTCCTCTTTGTCCTCTTTTTTCTCTTTGTCCCCCTTTTCCTCTTTTTCCTCTGTTTTCTTTTTTTCCTCCTTTTCCTCCTTTTCCTCCTTTCCCTACTTTCCCTCCTTTTCCTCTTTTTGTTTTCCCCAAGCTTAACAAAAACACCCAACAAAGAAAGTTTCTTTTTTTTCCTCTTCTCACATGGACAGGATTTGCCAAGTAACGTGGGAGGACCAAGGTGTGTCAAATGCCGTCCCAGAAAGGAAAAATAGCTTTGATATTCCACAGGATCCAGGTCTGTTTGCAAATTTGGGACTTTTCAGGAAAAAATCTTCATTGCAATTTCGATTTCCTTGGTTTGCCAGGATTGGAGTCTTTTCTATCAGGTTTTTGTTTAAGAAAGAACTCAAAAATGTTGGTGGAAATGAGGGTCTTTTCCTCCTCTTTTCCTTCTGTGAGAAAAATGCAAGCTGAGGAATTCCAGTGCCTTGAGAGCTGACTGAAAACTGCAATTTTTTAGTTTGAAAACAACAAAATGAAATTTTCCCCTTCTGCAAAGCAATTAGAAACCAGCATTTTTTATGCAGAAAAATTGGAGAAAAGCAGTTAAGTGTGGAGGAAGTCTAAAATGCTTCCTGACTCTGGGATTTTTTTTTTTAGAAAATAATTAATTTGTTTCAATAAAAAATCTGACATTTTAATAGGAGAAAATGTTTTGTTTGGATTTTTGTATGCATAGTTGAAATTTACCAGCATCAAAATGCATTATGACATTTAATATATAGTAATATGTCATCATATATTTTAATATCCTTTAAACAAAATGCTCCAGTGAAACAATGCCCCAAGTGAAACGAAATATTCCAGCAGTGCCTCTGGAAAACTGAGGAAAAGCTTTGTCCCTCTTCAAAAATTTCAGAGAACTAGAGAAGTTCTTGCAAAATATTCTGATTTTGATCCAAATGTGGGTTTGGAAGGAGCAAGAACTTCACCGCCAGGAACTCTTTGATCAGCTCCTTTGGATCCACGGCTCTCTAGCTGCACTTGGAACTCCAAAATGTGATTTTTTTGTCATTTCCTTAAATCAAATTATCTCGTCCCTCCATAAGGAAAGGCAGAATTGGTCATTATCCTCATTTTACTGCCCAGGAAGCCAAGTTTTAGGGAGGGAACTTGGAGGCAGAGCTGGAGGGGAAGCCAGGATTTAGTGGCCAACTTGGTGCTTCCCACAACGTGGATGTTCCTCCAAGCCCAACGAGGCACGTTCTGGATTGTGGGAGGGACTGTGGGAATCCACCCCCCTGTTAAATCCATTTTGGGGGGATTTTGCTGTGCTGTACTCCAAATAAACTGGGATTTTTACACACTGCAACTCAGGTTGTTACTTCAACTTATTGCCGTTTCCCAGTGGAATTTTGCCATTTCCCAGTGGAATTTGCCATTTCCCCATTTAATTTTGCCATTTCCCAACTGAATTTTGCCATTTTCTGATTTAATTTTGCCATTTCCCAGTTGAATTTTGCCGTTTCCCAGTTTGATTCTGCCATTTCCTGATTTAATTTTGTCATTTCCCAGTTTGATTTTGCCATTTCCTGATTTAATTTTGTCATTTCCCAGTTTGATTTTGCCGTTTCCTGATTTAATTTTGCCATTTCCCAATTGAATTTTTGCCATTTCCCAGTTGAATTTTGCCGTTTCCCAGTTTGATTCTGCATTTTCCTGATTTAATTTTGCCATTTCCCTGTTTGATTTTGCCATTTCCTAGTATGAGTTTTGTTGTTTCCTGATTTGATTTTGCCATTTCCCTGTTTGATTTTGCCATTTCCCAATTTAATTTTACTATTTCCCAATTTAATTTTGCCATTTTCCTGGCAAGGAGCTGCCCCCACTGAGAACTCCCTGAATGTTCCCCAATTTTGTGTTTATTTGCTGCAAACTGGAAGCGTGGGGAGGCTGCTCAGGGTTGAATGAAGGTTGTGTCCCGTTTCCTCAGGCTCTCCTTGATCCTGATTTTAGGAGAAGCTTCCTGAAAACAACATGACAAGTGTCGTTTGTCCCGTCACAGTCAGGCTTTGTCCCGTCAACTCACCCTCAACTCATCTGCAACCAGATTTGAGAGTTAAAACCTGTTTCTTTTTTATTTTTAAAGTGCCTGGTTTCCCCTGGAGGGGATCTCTGGAGTCCTTGGAAAACTCAAGAGTGACTGAATAAACTGGTTTTTTTAATATTAAAGTGTTAAAAACTGTTTCAGGCTGAAAGGGAACATTGGGAACATGATTGATTTCTTTTTTCCCTCCCCAAATTCCTATGGAAAACAAATAAATAACCTTATGGATTGCCATCCATCAGGGTTTTTTAAATGGAAACAAGTTTTAATAACCAAAATATTGATGTGTGGGCTCTCTGCTTGCTAAAGAAAGGTCTCTAACGAGCCAGCTTTACCTTGAAATTAATAATAAATATAATTTCCAGGTTAGAGTTAATCACAGCAGCTTTGGCCTTGCTGCACGAGGCCCTTTGACCCAAAACTTTGGTGGAGGTTTGAGATGAGCTGGGATTAAGGTCCCTGGAGCAGGATAAGGTCCCATCTTCTGGATTGCAGGTGTTCCTCTCCTTGGAGAAGCCGACAGGAGGAAGTCTCCACAAGGTCAGGAGACTGAGTTCAAATATTTTGAGTTCAAATTGAACTCAATTGAGTTCAAATATTTCTGCATTTTTTTGTCCTTTTCCAAGCTGGATGTCCATTTTGTCCATTCCTACTGCTGTTTGTGCAGCTGGAGCTGTGTTCCCATCCCTCCAATGAGTGAGAATCTGTCCCTTCCCAAACCTTCAACATCCCAGTGCTGTCCTTAGGTGTAGCCCTGGTTCTGTGCCTGAGATGGTTTGGTTTTCTGAAATTCCTTTCCTAAGGAATTTTCTGTAAACGGGAGAAATGTTTTTGTAACTGTATTTAAGTTATTCATTCCTTTCCCTAGGAGGGACTTCTTCTTGATGTCCCTCTGGTCTGACCAACGTGATTGAAAAGGTTTGTCTTTGTTTCAGCAATCAAATTGGTCTGTGTAGAACAGTATAAAAGGGTGTTGCCCTGATTTTTCAGCCTTGTGTTTTCACATTTCTACTGGAGCTTTCTCACAAATTGTAAGATAAACAAAGAGTGATGTTTTGTAAATGCATTCCTTCCAGGGGGAAGGATAAATTGATAAACTGCTGGTTTGACCAGCAGGGTCAGAGGGGTGTCAACCTCATCCCCCCCATCACCAGTCAAAGTCCAAACTCTATTTAAACCTTGAATCCAAAAATAAAGTCCTTCTTTTTCTCGCTCTCAACCTGACGGATGAGTGTCCTTTTTGTGTCCTCTAGCGACAAAAGGGAGACACATCCCAAAAATAAAAGTCATTTTCAGCCTTCTGAAGTTCAGAGTCTGTGTTGTTGGGGTGTAAAACAACATCATTTGGGAGGATCTGAACTCCTCAGCTTCCAGAAATGGGAATAAGCAGGGTTATTCCCAGCTGGAATCACAACCAAACCCTGGAAAAGTGACCCTCCAAAGGGATCCTGATCTCCTGTGACAGGGACAACCCTCATTTCCAACCTGTTTCCAAACGTACTGACAGGGGGGAGCTGGGAATGAGGGAAGCAATAAACGGGTTCCTCAGCCACAAATGAGGAATTAATTGAACACTTGCTTTTCATTTCCCCCCCTCCTTGCCCAAGACTAACTCAGACCCCTTTGACAACGTGCCTCCCACTGGAGGAGAGGGGTGTGCTGACAATTTTTCCCTCTTGGTTGGGGTTTCCATCATTTTCTGCTTGATTTAGGCAGGTTTTTTTGCCAGTTCTTTTTCCTCTTTTCCCACCAGCTTTTCTCTTTTCCCGAGCATGGTGAGCTGGGAGGAAGATTTGGGACTCTGCCTTTAGCAGTGGTGTCTGTGATGTCAATGGTATCTGGGAGTGGCAATATTTAGTCAATCCCAGAATTCCAGGATGGAATTTGGGTGTGAAGAGACCCCAAAACTCATCTTGTTCCAACCCTCTGCTGGTTTTCACTATCCCAGGTTGCTCCAAGCCTCATCCAGCCTGGCCTTGGACACTCCCAGGGATCCAGGGGCAGCCACAGCTTCCCTCAGTCAGTTCAGTTCCTGGGTGTCACACCCTGTGCAGCACCCACAGACCCTGGGCTGGATCATGGATTTGTGTGATTTCCCATCACATCCCTGCTTGCACCTTTGGATACTCCAGGTCTGCAGTGAGTTCAGAGAGGTGCTGTGATCCCTGAGAGCAGCTAAACTGTGAGGGAACCTCCTTTTCCCAGGGGATGTTTCCCAGCTGCAGGAAAATATCTGCTGCTGTGGGAAAATGAACCTTTTTCCTCACCTTTTGGTGTCTCTGGCACTGGGAATTCCCCAGTCCTGTTCCTCCCTGGTTTGCAGCATCTCTGTCACCTGCAAATATAGGAAACCTCCTGAAAATGATGAGGGGAATACTATTTCTGTGCCCCAGGAGAATCAGGAACTCTGTGCTCAGTTAGGGGCTGGTTTTCCCTCCCCATTTCCTGGTGGAAAGGACCCATGGACACCTCTGGGCCCCTCCCATGGATCTCCCTTTCCAGCCCTGATATTTTAATCTGAATTAATCTCTTTGCCCTCAGGACTGGCCTTTGCTGAGCCCTTCTCTAGAGCAGTGGGACCAACCCTGCATGGGGCAGGGTCTGAGTTTTCCCAAGGCCATCCATGGTATCCTTGGGATCACTCCTGACCCCAGGGATCCTGTTCCAGGAGCACATTCTGCAGCGGAATATGGAATTGCAGAGGAGATCTGACTCTTTCCTTGCCCTTTTTTTGTCTCTCCCTCTCTTCCCCCAGCCCCAATTACAGCCCGGGGACATTCAAACCCAACAAAGCCCCGTCCCCCGCCCGACAGAGGCGACATCTCCTGGGCCGGCGCCTTAATGAGAGCAAATTTTTTGTCCAAACATTTGAAGCGAGGAGGTGCCTTCTCCTGCCACCCCCTGCCGGGGTTAATATCATTATCCGGTTGGCTCTGGTCGGGAATTAAAACAAGGGCATTCCCTTCTTTTAATGAGAGCTGACAGTGGCTCCAGCACTTCAGAAGGGAATTAGGGAAGGAGGGATGGCTGCGGGCTCTGTCTCCCGGGAGTCTTATCCTCCAGCCCTGCTGCCCCGCGGGATCAAAGGCCACTTACCTGCTGCTGAGCACCAAAATCCTTGGGGTACCACGCTGGAATAACCGCTGGGAATAACTATTTTAGCAGGCAGAGCAATCCAAGGATCCGCTTGGACAGGGCAGGAAGGCAGAGAAGAGCCCCCCGAGGTTTTGGGCATCAAAAATGGGATTTTAGGGTGTTAAAACTGGCCAGGTTTTGGTTAGGAGTCGGTGGAAATAGAACATTTTTGGTCTAAAATGGGAATTTGGAGTGTTAAACCCAGGTTTTGGTTAGGACTTGGTGGAAACAGAAAAATTTTTGGTCTAAAATGGAATTTTGGAGTGTTAAACCTGGCCAGGTTTTGGTTAGGAGTCGGTGGAGATTCGTAATATTTTTGGTCTAAAATGGCATTTTGGAGTGTTAAACCCAGGTTTTAGTTAGGACTTGGTAGAAATACAGAAAATTTTTGGTCTGAAATGGGATTTTGTGTGTTAAACCTGGCTAGGTTTTGGTTAGGACTCAGTGGAAATAGCAAATATTTGGTCTAAAATGGGATTTTGGGTGTTAAACCTGCTCAGGTTTTGGTTAGGACTTGGTGGAGATACGTAATATTTTGGGTCTAAAATGGGATTTTGGGGTGTTAAACCTGGCCGGGTTTTGGTTAGGACTTGGTGGAAGCAGAAAAAAATTTTGGCGTAGCCAGTCTGGTGAAAATGTAGCAAGCAAAATCTTGTGGAGAAAGTGATGCATATGCATCTATCTTTAATTTTTTTAAAACTGAAAACTTAAGTTTTCAACGGCACCTTTTGGACTTCAGATAAGTGCTTCAGAGAAGGGGTTTTATTTTTAGAAATGAAAAAAAAAAAACGGAAAAGAAAAAAGAAAAAAAAGCCGATTATAAATACCCACCAAACCCTCCCTGTGTCTTATCACTGAAAACCAGCGAGTTCAGCCCGTGCTCCTCTCTCTCTCAGGATAGGTTTGATTAGAAACATCAAAAAAAACAAAACAAAACAAAAAAAAAACAAAAAAAAAAAAAACCAAAACCACAAAAACAAAAACAAAAAAAAAAAACGCGGGACAAAAATGTGAATTTTTAATCCCATTTTAAAGGACCTTTACCCACGCATGAACTCTCCTTTTGAAGTGCTGCGGTGGCTCCTGCCCAGCCTGCTCCCAGGGAGAGATGCCCAAACAAAGGGAACGGTTTGCACTGATCGTTACTCGGGGCGGGATTCCAGGACTCCAGCGCTGGGACACCACCAGGAAATCCATTCCCTGCGATGCCAGGGGGAATTGCTGCTGCTCTGGAGGCGGGGAGGAGACACTGAGCCACACAAAACAGCCCCCGGGGTGTGAAAATGGACCGAACGGGCTGATTGCAGGGGTTGCAGGGAATTTTCTTGGAGGTTTTTTACGTGCTGGAACAGTTTATAGGAAGGAGGAAAATTAATTCCTCCTTCATGGATCGCTGAGAGGATGCTCCTGTGGAGTTTCAGGTGTAGCTGAATGATTGCAGGAGATGACACAGGATAACTTCAGCCCAAATCCCACCATTGCCATGGAATGGTGTCCTCCTTAGGAGCATCCCAGCTTAAAAGTCACGCTCCAACATAATTTTTTGTCTCGGGATTACTGGCATGGATCTGAGGATGCTTGCTGGAAGGGAGAGTTGATGGCTCTGGGGATATTTCCTTTCTCAAAAGGAAATATCAGGTGAGGGCAGAGGTGCTGCTGGGGACCTGGTGGCTCTTGCTGTCCCCTTGGTAGCACTGGGGGACAAGGGACAGCAAATGACAGCTTTGGGGCACTCACAACATTGGGAAAACACGGATAAAATAACAGTTTTGGGGCACTCACAGCAGCTGGAAAAACTGGATAAAATAACAGCTTCAGGACACTCAGAATACCAGGAAAAACTGGATAAAATAACAGCTTCAGGACACTCAGAATACCAGCAAAACCTTGACAAAATAACAGCTTTGGGGCACTCACAACACCAGGAAAATTGGACAAATGCGTTGCAGTTACAGCTGTGGTGGGGGAAAAAAAATCCCTTTCCCTGATGTCCATCACAGAAGAAAAAACTCTGCTTTTTCCCCTTTAATTGGAAAGCTGAAAATTAATAATTAATCTGAATGCACTTTCAGACTCCTGGATGAGAGGTTTCCAGTTTCCAATGGAGAGGTGGCAGAGCTGAGGGAAAACCAACACTTTTGGGGGGAAATCTGCCTGTTTTGGGGCTCAGCCCTGGAGAGAGGGGCAGGAGCTGCAGGGAAAGGCAGCATTAATGACCTGAAGCTGCTCATCCATGTGCAGCAGGGCTGGGGGTACAGATGGAAGTGGTTGGGTGTGCCAGTTTCAGGCACACAAAGGACGAGGCAGACACAGAAGGTCAGGCAGGAAAACTTCTATTTTAATTTTCTGACTCCATCTTATATACATTTTGATCAGAAGGCAAAAGATTGGCTACACAGGTCGCCACCTTTTTGACCTCGTTGGTGAACATCACCATCAATCATATTTCTCCTCCCAGAGAAATATAAATAAATAAATAAAAATAGATAAATTCTAAAAATATATATAGTTTACATGAAGCTGCGTGAGAATCTCCACTACAGGCTGCAAACACTGAAAAACAAAAAAAATTCAAAACAACAGTTGGGGGTATAAATGGAAGTGGTTGGGGCCATCCCATCCCCTGCAGGCTGGGATGAACTGCCACAGTAATGCAGGTAATGCTCAATAAACTCCATCAGGAAATCAATTCGACTGCGGGGGGGAGAGCCTTTAGGTTGGCTTTTCCCTCCTCTCTTCCCCTCCTCTTTTCCATTTTCCAGGCAGGTGTGTGAGGTGAGGCTTTGCTGCTCCCTCTGCTCACGGCTGAAGTGCAGCACAGCCCGTGGCTCCGGGGCTCTGTGCTTCTCCCCACGCACAGGGAAGCCGGGGCTGGAGCTGGGAAGGTCCCAGGGTCACACGTTTGAGCTGTTTGCATCCCAAAGGAGCTGCATTAGCCTTGGAGTCGGTCCTAACCAGCCAGAGCCAGAGCAGGGTGGGGAGGTTTTCAGGAGAGGAAGGTTTGGAAGGATGTGCTCGCTCTGGGTTTGGCTTCTGAGCTTGATCAGAGATGAGGGAAGGCTGGGAAGGGGTGAAATCCAGCTCTGGTCAGGGAAAACCACTGGAAGTGAAGGGGTTTGGCAACAGGAGAGCAGAAAGTTGATGGGTCAGGCCTGATGGGCTCAGCAGGCACCGTGGCCAGATCCAAAATAGGATTTGGGAGTGTTAAACGTAGCCAGGTTTTGGTTAGGACTTGGTGGAAACAGAAAATTTTTGGTGCAGCCAGTCTGGTGAAAATGTATTTGGGAGCAGGCCTAGCCAGGGGTCTGGATCTGGGGTTTGAGGGTGACCCAGCTTTGAGGCCAAATCTCTGACCTTTATCTCCTCTTTGTCACTTGTCCTCGGTGGTTTGGGACCTTGCTTGCCTTGCTCCTCACTCAGTCCCCCAAAAATCAAAACTGCCCAACCCTTTCCACTAGCAAGTTAGAGAAAACAAAGGTAAAATGGAGCACCTCCAACTCTTTCCAAGGTTATTTTAGCACTAATTACCCAATAACAAAGTGACATCTATATTATTTAAATTTCTGGCCCAATAGTGACCACCCGAGGCCTGCAATGTGGACCTTTTTCATCCAATTACAGAAAACCACCTAAACCCATGAAGAAGAAAGAAGAAGAAGGTGAAGAAGGACTTAGACAAGGCCCAAAGTCCTCCATGTTGCTTCACATACACCACTATATACTAAAACCCTAAAATCTAAATTTCCAGAATTCCACCCCTTTCCACTGCTGGCTGCACAGAGACCTGACATGGGAGGAAGAGATGGCAGTGGCTTAATCAGGAAGGGCCAAACCAGATCTTTGCAAAGATGGAGATGAGTTTAAAAGATTAAACATCACCAAGAAACTGGATTCCACAAAGCTTTCTGCTTTGAAAATATCAGAATATCCAGTGATCTGGGCTGTGATGTCATGTTTGCATAAAACAAAAAGTGTCTGAGCCAAAATATCAGGTTTTAAATGGCTACTTCAGTCTACATTCAGCCCAAATAATGAGGGAGGGAAATGGCACTGTGAGGGCAGGAAGGGGACAGAGCAGAGACCAATGGCCTTGAGGCCAGGTCTGTGTCCCTACATAGGTGCTGGCACAGGGAGAGACCTTGATATATCACCTGTCCCTTTGAACAAGCCCAGGTCAGCCAGGCAGCTCCATTCATCTTCTCCCTGAGGCAGGGAGAGGAGCAGATTCTCTGCCGGGTCTGGACTCCAGATGTGTGGCAGTACCTGGATGCTCAGCCCCAGCAGAGCCCTCAGATCTGGAGAGCTCCTGATAACAGCAGCACATCCCTGGGGACAGCCAGAGCTGCTCCATCCTCTGGATCATCCTGCTGCATCTCCTGGTGGGCCTACACCCATCACCATGTGGTACAACCCTCTGCAAACACAAAGTGTTGTTTAAACTCTTTCTCTGACCAAAAGTCAGAGAGAACTTCACACCATGGACATTAAAACCCAGCTACCAAATCTACTTCAGCTGCTTCTAATCATGTGGACATGCCCTGAGCTCCCAGATGCCAGGCTTGGGTTTATTCCCCTGCAGGAACTTGTTAGGCTGTCAGCCCGAAATGTTCCAACATCCCAGGTGAGGCACCTCCCATCTTCATTTAATTATCTGTCTCCACTCCTACATATCTATCCAATCTCCCAGCTTGTGGGGTAAAATAGATGGCTTGGAAAGGAATGGATTGGGGAGAGTTTGCTTTGCGTTTTGTTCTCCAGCCATCAGGTCTGGATTTGAAATCACAAGCTGACAAAAACACTCAGTATGGGGGGTTTGTACATCTGCTGCTTGCACATCTGATCTGTTCAGGGCTGTGCTGGGCCAGTTAAACCTGTGGTTTTCTGCCCTGTTAACAGGTCTGATCTTAGGGAAGGAAATGTCATCCTGGTTCATCATTTTAGGGAGGGGATGGAAGAGAATCAGGGCACAGAACATCACCCGGATTGGGCAAAGAGGGATTTTTCTCTCTCTTTTTCTGGACTTCATTTGGATTCTGAAGAAGGAAACTGCAGCTTCGTTCAAGCCAAACCTAAATGAAATTATTATCTATGGAAGGCTTCAGAATGCTGTGGATTGGGTTGGGTTTTTTTTTGTCTGCCTGCACATGATGTCATCTTTTAACACTTGCCTGTGTCAGGCACTATGTCTGCCCTGGGTGAGCCCGGCGTGGCCCCATTGCTGCTCTGCAGCTCATGTTCAGCTCGTTGTGTCCCCAGCTCAGCCCCTGGGAAGGAAAGATAAGGCCCTAAGTTATGTCTTTACCTCCTGGCTGTGTTTCCTGCTCCCCCCAAACTAGCTGGAAACAGGGAGGGAGATTCTCCAGGGGTTTTCCTCCAGTTGCCTGCGAGCAGAGGCTCTGCCAGGTTGGAGCATCCTCTCTCCCTGCTGCAAAACCCAGGAGGTGCCACTGGCTCTGACAGGGAGCAGGAGGGTTTGGAAAACGAGCACATTTCTGCCGAGGCCTCTGCTGCGTGTCGCTCCCTGCAGCCCATCCCGCTGCAGCCCCCAGCCCGTGCTCTTGTTTCAGCCATCAGCTGCAAGACAAACCAGCTGGCCCCTGCCGAGGTGTGGAAAGTCCACCGGGGGATTAAGCCGGTCTTACCATCAGTCCTCACTTGTGAAAATACAACCTACTAAGTTTTCCTAGATGATGCAGTTTTTCAATTGCTTTTGTTTGCTTTTCAGGCAGGTCTTAAATCAGGCTGTCAGTCAGGCTCCCTGCCTCCCCCCGCCGAGCCTCCGAGGCGGCTTCCAGGCGCTGCTGCAGGACCGGCAATCTCTTCCCTATTGCCGTTTATTTATGGGGTTTTCCCTTCCTCCCGCTGGGCAGGGAGGGGCTGTGGCTCGCACAGCTCGTTCTCTGCAGCTCCCAATGTGGGGAAGTGGCAGTGACACTGTCAGGGATGCAGTGGGGACACTGTGGTGACACTTGGTGTCTCCTCATCTCCAGCTTTCTGCTTGACCATCTGCGAGCTGCAGCCTCAGAAGGGAGGGTGTGGAGATGATTACCAGCGTCCTACAAACCTCTCAGACCTCTCCTCACACCTGAGAGGAGGATTTCCCGTGAAAAGCTGAGAGAGAGGCTTTATCTGCCTTTCCTCTCCGCCCTGGGCTGCTCCATCCCTCTCTTGGCTGCAAAACGGGTTTATGCAGTGTCCCCCGCGTAGGGAAGAGCTGAAGTTTGTTAGAGCTCGTTGCTAGGGTTTCAAAAAAAGGCTTTTTGGAGGATGAAGTGGGTGGGAGATGCAGGGAGCAGCTCTGGAAGGTGCAAGCTGTGAGTTCAGGAGGAGTCGGCTCGGCCTGGCGCTCCGTCCCTCCAGGCACATTTTATATATCTGTAGGTGCTTGAGCACAGCCCTGTCAACACATGGGGAAGGAGGTGGTCCTGCCTGAGTGTGTGCAGCAAATCCAACACATCCCAGGCAGGGATTGACTCTGCTTTGACATCTGCAGCAGGTTGGTGCCCCCGGGATGCAGCAGAGCTGCCCCGTGTGTGTTCAGGGATGATGCTCCAGGATTTCTGGCCATCCAGAGCAAGCTCTGACCCAGATCTCTGAGTCGTGGTGCACAGATCCTTTTGGCAGAGGTTTCTGCTCTCCAAGGACCTCTACAAGTCTGGCCCAAATCTTACAAGCAGCCACATCTCCCGCCCCCACGGCGGCCTCAGCGTTCCAGGTGTTTTCTTCCGCCTTTGTCTCGTAACACAATCCACAAAGGACAGAGCTCCTCCAGATACGGGAGTGTGGGCGCCAAGCCCGCTCCCAGCAGCCCCCTAAATCCTGCCCCTCCGTGCGATTTCAATCGCAGGGGCTGTGCCTAGGGGAAGGTGGGGGAGTCTGCTGCGTTTGAATGTCACCTGGTTAACGAGCGATCCCTTTTCCCCCTGCACGGACGGGAAAAGGCAGGGGATGGAGGGGGCTGGACCAGCTCTGCTGCCTGGAGAGGCTGATCCCTCTGCTGTGACTGGTGTGACACAGAGCTGCTGGGGCTGGGAGCGTGGCTGGGCTCAGGGCTCCTGGGGGAGCACCGTGCTGAGCTGCTGGCAACTCTCACCTCTGATAAGGGAGGAGGCAGAGAAAACCCAGGGCCTGTCTCGTGCTGGAGGAGATGGAGGGATGGATGGACGGATGGATGGAGGGATGGATGATGGATGGATGGACGGGGATGGAGGGATGGATGGAGGGATGGATGAAGGGATGGATGGATGGATGGATGGATGGATGGATGGAAGGATGGATGGATGGAAGACAGATGACTCATGATTGTTTGTTGGTTTGACATGTCAGATCATTGGGTAGGTAGTTGGATAACCCAATGCCATGTGAGAATAAAGGAAGAGTTGAAGGAAATGATGCATAGTGTGACCCGGGGTTGGGTAGGTAATGAGTGGTGAAATGAATGGTCCAGGAGATGAATGGATGGATGGATGGATGGATGGATGGATGGATGGATGGATGGATGGATGGATGGATGGATGGTGGGTGGTAGATGGATGTTTGGATGGACACACCCATCACCATCCCCTCTCCACGGCAGCAGCAGAAGAGCCAGAGGAACTGCCCCT
>JBBMKD010000044.1:4446669-4461642 GCA_037834095.1 Argya squamiceps | reverse complement strand
AAAGGAGAAAGGTGGGATTTGGGAGGAGAAGGGAAAGGAGAAAGGTGGGATTTGGGAGGAGAAGGGAAAGGAGAAAGCAGAAAGGTGAGGTTTGGAAGGAGCAGGGAAAGGAGAAAGGTGGGGTTTGCAAGGAGCAGAGCAGGGCTGGGATGGTGGAAGAGCCTGCTGAGGGGATGGACAGGGAGCAGGGATGGGATGTGGTGGGGTTCATCCTCCTCAGGGCTCTGGGATGATCCTTGCAAGGAGAGGACAGAGGAGCAGCACCAAAATACTGCTTGCCTACACCTTAGGCTCAGCTCAGCTCCATAATTCAGGTCCCAGGAAGGCCCAAATTGAGGAAAAAGTCAGCAAAAGGGAATGGCTCAGGAAACTCTCAGTGCCCAAGTGAAGGTGTCCCTTAAAAACCTGAATTTTTGTCTCTCCATGGTTGATAATCCATCAAAACCACCCCATGGGCCTGCTGCAAACCCTCGCCCCCCTCCTCTGCAGCTACAAAGGCAACAGAATCATGTGGCTCAGGCTGGAAGAAGCTCTCAGGAGGTGTAAGAACCCCCTGGACACATCCCTGCTGCTCCATCCACTGTCCCACCCCTGCCCTGGCACTCCTGGGTTGATGCATTCCTGTTTCCTACCACTCAAAACCAAAATTCACACAGTGGCTCGGGCACTGGGTTGATAAAAGGCCCATTAAAAAAAAGCCTTTCAGCTCTGCTTTGACCTCTCCTGTCTCCCAGCTCAGCTGGATAAAACTTCTCCTTCTACATCACATTTAATATCAATAATTTTCCTAAAAATCCCCGTGAAATACAGGACATTTCTGACTCAAGCCCACAGATCCAGCCCAGCTTGGTCAGATGTTCCCCCTCTCTCCATTTCTTCATGCCTGTGGTGCTGTTCTGGCTGATCATTTCTGATTTTCCAGCCCCTGGAGATGTCTCAGCAATTGCAAAACTCCCTTTGGGCTCTTTGGCCCTAAATGAACTCATCCTTTTTCCAGAAGAGGATAACTTAAAATTTGATGCTCCACCTTTGGTGATTTGTATTTTAAGGTGTTTACATGGATACAGAGTTCACTCATCCACTCCCTTTTGCCAAATCCTCTGATCCTTTCATTTATGCAACTCCCTATTTTTGCTACCTATGAAAAGCAGTTTCAAGAAGAATTTTGAGGATTTTTGTACAGTCAGTGTGCTCATGGAACCTGCTGGCAGTGAAATCCCCCCCCTGACTTCTTATCATCCCCAAAAACTACCTAACCCTTGAAAATTCCTGCATAAGCAAGGTTATAAAACCCTAAAATCAGCCTCACTGATCCTGCTGAGCACCGTGCAGGGCATTCCTGCCCTTTGCACCCCCAGCAAAGGGTGAAAAATTGATGGCAAAAATCACAAGGAGAAGAAATAACTCCGATAAAGGCCCAGAGCAGGTTGGAAGCAGAGCTGGGAGGAGAAATTGGGTCTCTCCAAGTATTTTTTTGTGGAGCTGCAAGGTGAACAGTAGCAATTCCAGCGCCAGGGGAGGTCACATGCAGCCCCTGGAATCATCCAGATGTGCTTTGAAGACATCCAGAGATGGCAAATCCATCACTTCCCATGGAGAGCTGTGCCAGAGTTAATCACCCTCACTCAGACATGCGTGCCTTGGCTTTGCCTGGAATTTGCAGGGCTTCAGCTTTTGGTCTCAGTTTTCCTTGCAGAGCCACAGAACCTTCCTGGCCTGACACCCTGGGCAAGGCCTGGGACAGCTTTTCTGGGCTGCTATTCTTGGAGGCTTGATTAATTCACTTTTTTTTTTCTACAGCTCAATGCAAAACTCTGTCCTCCCATCATGACCTCCTTTTATCAATAAGGAATAAAGAATTGTCATTCTAATTTAAATAGATATATTTCCTTACCCATAAATAGTAATTTTGGCATTAAAAAAAAAAAACCTGTTTTAAATAGATTTCTCCCACCACTGGATTTCCCTAAAATGATCATTTGCAAAAAAAACCCCACCCAACAATCAGCAATCAGGGAGGTGCCCTCTGTGTTTCTGTGGCATCATTTTGGTTCTTTGGGTTTCACTTGTCCATATTTCCACAGTAAATACAACATCATTTAGGGAAAATACTTTTTAAAAGTAATTTTATTTCCTTCCATGCACCACAGACCAACTGTAGGGACTCCACACACTGGAGAGACACAAGGAAGTTCATCTCCACTCTGATTTTAACAAAGAATGGGATGTCCTGATGAGCACGGCTGGTAAAACACCCAGGAGGGAAGGAGAGAGGATTAATTAGCTGGACAAGCTGCCAGTAATTAGAGCAAGGGCAGGACTTCCCCTCCCTGGGGTAGTAAATCCTATATAAAGCCCTGGGACTGCAGTAGCTGCTGAAATGCTGCCCTGGGTGCTGGTAAGCTGAGTTTTCCCTGCTGGAATTCTTTCCCACAGTGGGAAGGTGTTGTTTGCTGGTTTGGGTTATTTTTTGGGGTACAAATGTCCTTCCCTGGGTGCTGCTGGTGTTTGGGGAGCAGCACTTAGAGGGATGCCCTGCAGGAAATGCTCTGTGGGGACCAAGGGACAGAGTTGAGTCATTCCCTGCCCTGTTGAGTTAAATCCATTGAGTCCTTTCCTCAGGCAGAGGAGCTTCGTGCTTTTCCAAGGCTCCTGTTCCAGCTGGGGCAGGAGCTAACACATGGAACCAGCTGGATAATCCCTAAAAATCTGAGTGCCCCTGCCTTGGGGCTTGGCTGGCTCCAGAGCTCCGAGTAGGAAGGCAACATGGATGTGTTGAGTTCTAGTTTTGGGGTATTTATTTTCTGGTTCTCCCAAATTAAGGCAGAGAAGCAGGTTCCAGGGGCAAGTGAGGCCTTGGCCCCAGTGGCCTGCACTAAGCAGAGGCTCAGCTGAGTCTGGAGTGTCCCTGAGCCCTGCTGGGGATGAGGGGTGACAGACACCACGGTGAAAGTTTGTACCTTCCCTCCCCACCTTCACAGACCTCTTGGTTTTGGGAAAATCCCCCAAACTCTTTGGATGAAGCAGCCCTTGGTGAGCAGAGCACCCAGGGGCAGCAGCAGCAGCAGTGGAAGGCACTGCCTGCTCTATAAAATAAACCCTCTAGCACGCATTTCTTGGGAGGTGACTTGAAACCTGGGAGGCTTTAACTCTGAAAGGTTTTTTTTCTGTGCTTTCACTCCCTGACTCTAACTGAGGCTTTGCTGGCCCTGATTTTCAGGCTCCATCAGGCAGATGGAGGTGAAGCTCTGGGAGATGCTGGGGACCAGCTGAGCAGGCTGGAGCTCCCTCCCAGCTGCTTGGAGCAGCAACCTGAGGAAGAGGAGGAGGAGAAGGCTGCTGATCAAATATCTGGGAAGGACCAGCTTGGTGTGTGCACTTTGCTGAGTGACTCCCAGAAAGAGCCCAGGCCCTCGTGGGCCGTGCTCGGTGCCTTATCTCTCCCCCAAACATCAGAGACCTGATGGTGCTCCTGAGGCCAGGACCTGACAGCCTTGTACATTAGCACTTTTTTAAAGTGATGTCCACTTTTGAAATAGTACCTGTCCTGAGAGTGGTCACTTCATTTGACAAATGCCAGTGATGACAGCTGGACGTTACAAATTCCAGCTCACACAGGGCTGAGGGGGGAGAGCTGGGCTCCCCTGGGCTCTGTGGAGTTATTTGGATGTGGTGCCCACCCTGAGCCCACAGCCATGGTCCAAGGCTCGTTTGGACCTTGGATATGGGACATTTGTCACAGGATGAGTGCCTGGATCCCACCAGGCACAGAGCAGCATCAAACAGGGCAGCTGAAGGCAGGCAGAGAAGGTAAACGGGGATTTTCCCAAAAAAACAATGGGGTTTTGCCACCCTCTGTCTGCCCAAGGAGTGAAGCCAGGCAGAAAACCCACTCATCTCCTTACACACAAAAATTTGAGCTGAAAGTTTCTGGATGAGGCTCCCGCTCCAAAGCTGTCTCTGGATGTGTTTTGCCCTGGAGAGACCTGGCTGTGGTGGCCAGAGGGACTTTCCTGGCTCCATGGGGTAAGAGGAGACAGGGCTGAGAGACCCCACAGCTGAGAATCCCCTCCCTGCTCTGCTGAGCCTGCCAAGAGCCCCTGTGCTGTTTGCTGGCCTGTCCAAGTCACCACTAAAAGCTGCACTGAAACAGCGTGGCTGAAGTGACAAATGAAGAAAGCTGGGAAACACCTCAATTTGGGCTGCTTGATTAATTTTCTGCCTTTTATTTAAACAGGGGGTTAAATACATCCCCTCCCTCGGACGGTGGTGCCCTGCTGAGGGTTTCTCTGGCAGATGCCTGGGGGTGCTGCAGTGATGTTTGTGTTGTGTTTGGTGTGAGCAGGCAACTCACAGCCCCTGCCTGAGGGGTGCTGGGAGCAGCTGGGGTTTTCTGGCCACTTGCCTGCACTGTGGGATGCCCACCCACTGCTGGAAAAGTGAGCTCTGAGCCCTGGAATTCAGAGGGAACAGGCTGTGGGTAGGAGCAGAGGGAGCACCTGGTCCCTGACTGGCTGTCAGCAGTGCTTATTGGGCTCTTCACTCTCTTCTGTGGCCACTGAGCCTCTCCCCAAAGTTTCCCATGTTATTCCCATGTTCCCAGCAGGATTTCCTAGGGAACAAGATGTGGCTGAGGGTGTGTGAATGCCGTGTTCAGGGAAACACCAGCTTTACCCAAAGTCCAACACGTTTTGCACTCCTCAGCAATGCTGAGGCTCACAGGCAGTGTCCAGCTGGGCATTGGGCACATCAAAAACCTCCAAAAACCCCTGAGCATGGAAACATTTTCAGATAGAAGCAGAAAAAAATATATATTTTTGGAGAAACTCTGGCATAGCTGAACTCTCCTCTTGCTGATGGACAGAGGGAAAGGGTTGAAATGCCCCTCAGGCATCTCCCTGGCCACAGTCTCTGCTCTGTGGGTTGATGTTCCTCTCTCCCCTGGTTCTCTGGCTCTCTACAGTTTGGTCTCATACCCTTTCTCCTCTGCCAGTCCTCTCTCCCGTTAAAAAATGCTTATAAAGAATTTCACAAGCTGGAAGGGATCCACAAGGATCTTCAAGTCCAGCTCCTGGCCCTGCACAGGACAGCCCCAAAAATGTCACCCTGTGTCTGTTGGACAGGGGAGGGCAGCTGCATGGAGAGGTGGTACCCTGAGAAAGGATGGGAGTCTCTGCTCCCAGCTGGCCCAGGAAAGTGCTCCAGGCTCCCTTGTGCCCCTGGCAAATGGGGACTCTCAGCAACTTGTCCCCAACCCATCAGCTTTTGGGCAGTTGTGGGTGGGAGTGGAGATTGGATGGATTTTTTTCTCCCTTCACAGGCTATTAGATGTTTTCTCCAAGCACCAACTGGATGTCCTGTAGTCATCCCTGCACCTCTTGGTGCCCACCTTCCCATGCTGCTGCCACATCTCCCTCCAGCTCCTCACCTCCACCAGGACCTGAGTTATGACATGAAACTTGAACACTTCTGGACAACTGGCACAGCCCAAGCTGAGCCTGCAATTTCCTGGCTCATAAAAACATGAGCTTCCTTCAGGCCCAGGTCTCTGCCAGGTCACAGCGATCCAAGTCCCACACCACCTCCCCAAGGCCTCCCCACCCCCAAGATATTTTGTGACACCAGCTATGAGATTGATTTTTCTTTTCTTTTTCTTTTTTTTTTTAATTGTTCCATATGTTGGAGACACATGGAAAAATGCACAGGGAGAAATCCCCTCAGCCAGAGAGTGAAAAGCCCCCGAGTTTACAGGGTGTTGCAAATAATCCGAGGCAAAACAAATGTTTCAGGCTGCCTCAACTGCCAACTTTGAGTGCATTGTTTCAAATCTGGCAAAACAGGCCAAGGGGCAGTTGTTAATGGGCCAGTAATTTTCTTCCTTTCTAGGCACCCCAGAGCAACAAATATCAAATATTCCTTGGGAAAGGAATCAAGTGTGGGGGCCCTTTTTTATTGAACATCTCCAAAGCCTTCATTGCCTCGCCCTGGGAGCGCTGCAGCTTCCAGCCAGGGGTTTTACGAGCAATAACCCGTTTGGGAAGCAGAGCAGGGAAGCCACACGGCCCGGTTTGCAGCTCATTGTTGGGGCTGGCTTTTACAAGCCACAGTGCGGGCTCCCAACAGCCCAGCTTTTTGTAGCCCAGTCCATTAAACACGGCAGGCAGAGCTAAAGAGGGCCGGGGGTCGGAGCCCGCGGGGATCCTGCCGAGCCCAGCCCTCTGCTCCTGTAATAAACTCAGCAGCATCCCTCTCACAATTCCAGCAGCAAACAGCCTGCCCACAGAGGCTAATGGATCGCTGAAGGGAAGGTCAAGTGTGAAAAGAGCCAGGGATGGGGTTTTTCCACGGGGTTTGGTTGTTGCTATGAGAGCAGTTGGTCAAAATGCTGCTGGTTCTGATGATGAGCCAAGCCTGGTGTGTGACTTGGGGATCCTTGTTGGGATGACCTGGAACAGAGACTGGACAGAGCCAGAATAAAGTAGATATTTATTAAAAGGGCTTTAAGGTACACCTTGGGCAGGGCAAGAGCCTGGCCGGGGCTACACCCAAGGTGGACTAAGAATGGTCACAAAATGGACAAACAGTCACGAGGTCTCACATTTTTTATAAGTTTTGGTCCATTTGCATATTGGGGTTTAATTGCCCAATTACAGCTTCAGGCTGTGAGGTCCCATCCTTCTTGTTCCTCCCTTCAGCCACCCTTGTTTGTGCTTTTGGGCTGAAAGTTGTCCTTGGTGTGCAGCAGGAGAAGGATTTGTTTTGTGTCCCTGCTCTGTGCAGAGCTGAGTGACACTGACTGTGAGCTCAGAGCTGCACCCCTGGCCAGCACAGAACCTGAAATACAGGAAAGATAAAACTTAAGGCACCAGTTGAGGTTTGTCTTTCTGAGATCCTGTGGATGTTACGCTGGTGTGCAGTCCAGAAGATGTGGCAGGACCCAGGGACAGCTGGAGCTGTGTCAGGGGGGTTGAGGTTGGATTTTAGGAGGAGGTTCTTCCCCCAGAGGGTGCTGGGCACTGCCCAGGCTGCCCAGGGAATGGGCACAGCCCCGAGGCTGCCAGAGCTCCAGAAGCATTTGGACAGTACTCCCAGGGACAGGGTGGGATTGTTGGGGTGTCTGTGCAGGGCCAGGGGTTGGATTTGATGACTTTTGAAAGTCCCTTTGCCCTCAGGATATTCTGTGTGTGCTGGGCAATGTCCCCAGCTCCCACAGACCCATCTTTTGTGGCTGTGCTGGCTCTGGGCAGCCAAAAACACCAACATTTCCTGGAAAGTGCCTCAAACAAAGCCAACCCGAATTTGGGGGATCTATTATTTCTCCTCTGGGCTGCAGGAGAAGGAAGGGCTGTCGCCTCCCAGCACCAAGTGAGGGGCTCTGGCTCTGTGGTGCTGTTGGTGCAGTTGGTGCAGTGAGAGGGGTGGTACAGGAAAGAGACAAGGAAAAGGGATGAAGCACTTGTTTTTTACAACCCCCAGCTGCCCTCCCTGTGTGCCAAGGGCACAGGCACTCCCTGCCTGGCTGTTTTTGCTGGTGTTTCCCCAAGAAACAGTCACCCAGAGCACTGAGATTCTTCCCTCAGCCCCAGCCCTTGCCCTCAGGCAGCAGCACAGCAATCCTGCAGTGCTGACCCTGCTGTGTGCTGGGCTTGGGGATCACCTGCCCGGGACAAAACTGACCTGCACTTAGTGGGGGGCAGGAAAAAAACAAACCAACCAGTGCTTTTCACATTAAATTTGGCCTGGCTGAAGCCTCTGGTGTCCTTCCTCTGCAGGGGCTGCCCTTGGTTCTCAGCTGCTGTCACTTGAGCTGAACATCTTCGTGTCATCTGAAGAGGACCCTGTGTCTCCTTGTCCTTCCCCTGGTGCTTTCAGGGTTTCCCTTGGAGGCTTTTACCTGTTGGCAGCTCCTTTTCTCCCTGCCAAGGCTGGGGGAGGGAAAGGAGTTGTCAGAAAATGCCCAAGGACTGTGGACTAACACCGAGGCTGGCACAGGTTGCAGTTTTCACCAGAGTTTTCAGTTGGAAAAAACAGAGATCTGACAACCTGGGAATGCTGTGGGAGCTCCAGGTTGTAGCTTGAAGCCACTTGAATCCAAACTATTCACCTCCAGTGTTTGCAGTATTGTCCTGTCACTCGTCTGCTTTGGAGCAACCTTGTCATTTAATTGGTATTTTTAATTTTTGATCCTGAGGTATTTGTTTAAATCAATTGAATTACTTTGGAGCAAAATATCTTGAGTCTATGCCTTAAATAAATTTCTGATTTATTTGCTTGCAAACCCAGGGTGTTCTGGTGGGAATTGGGATCATTCCACTCAACCCCCTCTGTGATAATTCAGCTGCACATTTTTCCTGTACAGATACCTGCTATTGTCCCATCCCTGGAAGTGTCCAAAGCCAGGCTGGACAGGGCTTGGAGAAACCTGGGGTGGTGGAAGGTGTCCCTGTCCATGGCAGGGGTTGGAATGAGATATTATGGTCACTTCCAATCCAAACCATTCCACTATTCTATTGCACTCCTGAGGTAGAAAGCTTCAAATTATGTGTCTGAATGCAACTTATTTTTTTATCTAAAAGGTCTTGGGTTGCAGTTCTTCATGCAAATGAAAATCTAAGGAGGAATAATTCGGGACTGGGATGGGGACTTCAGGGCTGTGCCGAGCATCCACCCCACGGCCCGGCGCTGTCACTGATGGAGTTGCCATGGAGACGGGACAACAGCGACCCTGGGATGCGGTTTGGTCCCCAGCGATGCTGCCGGGGAGGCGGGGACGTGGCCGGGGAGCCCTCGGGGGTCTCGGGGCGAAGGGGCCGGGTGACACCTGCTGGTGGCGGCTCCTGGCCGGGGCTGTGCGGCCAGAGCAGCGCCCGCTGCGCCAATCCCGCCCCAATCCCCGAGTCTGCCATGGGGACACAACCCCTGCGAGTTTTCCTGCCCCAAGCACCCGCACAGCTCGGGCTCAGCCGCGGGGGGAGGATGGAGCTAAGGCAGGATGCCCTGCAGGAGGTTAAAAGCCATTTATTCCCCCCGTTGTGCCAATCAGGAGCTGTGGCAGGGAGGGAAAATGTCACTCAGAGCTGTGGATGGGTTTTCCTGGGGCCCTGCCTTGCTGGAACACGGGGTGCTCAGTTTGGCCCATCCTGAGATCCAAACCTGGGGGAGGCTCTGGGAGCCAAGGTGAACTCACTGCTGTGGGAAGGCAGAAATACCAGGCTCTGGGAACCCCCAGGAGGGAGAGGGCTGTCTGTCAGGGGATGTTAAACACCAGGGCTGGGAGATCACTGGGGATATTCACCATCCCTGTCCCTGGATCACCAGCAGCTGAGGCTGGAATAACTCCATGATTGTGCTGCTTCCTTGCCTGATGCTGCTGGTGTGAGGAGGATGCTGAGATCTCTGGGTGCCCAGGCTGGTCCCTCACTGCTGGTTTTTATGGGCTTTGTGTCTTTTGGGAATCTGCTTCATTCCCAGATGTCGCAATATTGGACACACAAAGGATGAGCAGAAAGTTGGGCAGGAAAGTTTTATTTTAATATTTTTGACTCTATTTATATAGACTTTTTACAGAAGGTAAAAGATTGGCTACACAGGTTGCCATTTCTCTGACTCTGTAGGTGAACATCACCAGTAATCATATTTCTCCTCTAGGAGGAGATAAACAAAGTAGATAATCTTAAATATATACATAGTTTACAGAAGCTGCATGAGAACCTCCACTACGAAATTGCAAACACTCACAAGGCAAGAAAATTTAGGGTGACACCCAGATGTTGAGATAAAATATTAGAGCTCTGAAAATTCCTCAAACTGCAGGCAATTCCAGCACGGGGAGGAGGGACAAGCACCCTGCTCTCCTGGGAAATGGGGAGGGTTGGGAGTGTCTGGCTCTTTGGGGTGCTTATCCTGTGCAGGAAAAGGTTCATCCCTGGGCAGGGAGGATGGTTGGGATTTTCTCATTCCCCTTGAGTGTGTTTTGGCTCCTGGCTCCCAGCACCCTCCTGCCACTGTCCTGGTCCCCGTGAGTGACAGGGACCTGCCTCCTCTGGGATGCTGAGGGAGCCACCAGCAATTCCTGGTGTGTCCATCCCTCCAGCTGCAGAGAATTCCAGCAGCAATCGAGGAATGAAGAGGCCCAGGGGGGTTTGGTACCTGGGGGTCACTGGGCTCCTGCTCTTTGGCTCAGACATCCCTTCCCTGGCTGCCAGCAGGTCCCTCCCCTGCTCCCTGTGTGACTTTGGTGGCACAAGGGCTCTGGTTTGAGTCTCTTTTTGGGGTTGGACCTGCTTGTTTCACCCAGCTCTGTGTGGGAGCAGGGCTTGGAGTACAGCTGGAGTTTTGTATTTGTTGGAGGCATCAATGCTGAATTATCAAATGGATTTTGTAGTGCTGGAGGGAAGGAGATATGGAGTGAGACCCCACTTTGGGGGTTGTGGTTCTCCTTGCCCTCATGAACCCCTGGTGGGGGGCAGGTTGTCCCCACAGAGGCTTTTGAGAGCTCCTCTCTGGGCAGCTGAGTCGATGGGCAGTTAATGATTCGAGAGGGATGGAAAGGCTTGACTCTACCCTGCCTCAGCCACCATTTTTCTGGTTGGGTGGGCAGGAGGCTTAAAATGCCACTTTGGCTGGCAGAGAGATGGGGGCCAGAGGAAGGGCAGAGAGAAAAGCTTTTACTTCCAAAAATAACTCCAGAACAAAGCAAAGAGGGCAGAGAGCACGCAGGGAAAGGGAGAAGTGCCTTCTCCAGGGACCAGCCCCAGAGTTCTCATCCTCAGAGCAGGAAAGCTTGGCTGTATTAAAGACAGTCCCCAGTGCAGAGCTAAAACAGGCACGTGTGAGAGCAGCAGGGGATGGTGGCACAGGGCACCACCCTGCCCTTCCTCCACTGGATGCTCCAGGCTCAGCATCCTCCCAACAAACTCTTCTTTCCCAGCTGGGCAGGGCTGGGACACACTGGTGATGCTGTTTTATACCACAGCAACACAGACTCTGAATTTCAGAAGGCTGAAATTACTCCTTTATTTTTGGGATGTGTCTCCCTTTTATACCATTTTACACAGAGCAGTTTGATCGGTGACAAAAAGACAAACTTTTTCAATCACATTGGTCAGACCAGAGGGACATCAAGAAGAAGTCCCTCCTAGGGAAAGGAATGAAAAGCAAAGTTACAGTTACAAAAACCTGTTTCTTGTTCACAGAAAATTTTCTGGGAAAAGAATTTCAGAAAACCAAAACATCTCAGGCACAAAACCAGGGCTACACCCTGGGACATGGCCTTGGCACCTCTCCCTGCCTTGTCTCTGGTGATGCTGCAGCTGCTCCCACTCCTGTGACTCTGGCACAGGGCAGGGGAGGGGGCTGAGGGGCTCCTGTGGTCCTTTACCCACGGATGTGCTGCTCCATGCCCATGGATGTGTGCTGGAGATGAAGGATGGCATCCCCCAGGGTGGGAGGGGGTGTGGTGCCCACCAGGCTCTGCCTGCAGGGAGGGAGGGAGGGTTGGGCTCTGCTGGGCTCAGATCCAAGCAGGGCTGAGGACAGCTGGGGGTCTCTGAGGACATCTGGGGACACATCTCCAGCCCCCTCACACAGCAGGGGTTGATTTGGACAGAGGGAGATGCCTGTGGTGGTCGTGGGGAGCTCTGGGAGTGTTGCAGGTGGGACAGGAGGAACCTGCTGATTTATTGGCTTTTTTTTTTCTTTTTTTGTCCCACCCCACTTGATCTAAACACCCATTTCCCACCCCCAGGAACTCAGGGCTCCTTGAAGGACCTGTTCTCTCCAGCTTGGCACTGATCCTGCCAGATCCCTCCTGTCAGAGGGAGCAACCCCTGAGCCGTGGGACCAGCAACTGGCAGCTTTTGAGCAAATGAAAATGGAAAAGATTCCTGTGCCAAAATGGCAAAAAAATCAGAATAACAGCCCAAAGAGGATCTCCTGGCCAAGAGCAGCATCTCTGCAGGGCACTGGGGCCTGCTGAGCACAGGGGATGTCCTTTCTCCCTGGATCCTGCTCCAGGAGTGTCCTTGCCTGATGTCCCAGTGCCTGCAAAAGCCTCTTCCCTGTGCACAGAGCCTTCCCACCAAAAACGGGATTTTCAAAGGGAGCTGCAGGGGGTATTTCTCAGAGCAAGCCTTGGTTGGGGATTGAATTGCCTGTGGTGGCCAGGAAATGCTGCTATTCCTTCCCTTCCCAGAGCTGGGAGATGATAAACACCGGGGGCTGCCTCCATTCAGCTGTGATCCATCAAGGAGGGGGGGCCTGGCCCCAGAGAGGGGGTGAGGGGAGGTCAGTGATTGTGTAAACAGGCACTTTAGAGTTCACCCCGAGCTGGTATTACTGTAATTCATTAGAGGTGTCAGCCTGCTTTGTAGTTCCTGGCTTGCAGAGCCCCTTGCCTGGCAGCTTCCAGCATCCAGCCCTGCCAGCAGAAAAATAAACCTTTGCAGGAGGCAAAGTTGCAGTTGCAGCAGCACCACCCTGAAATAAAATCAGAATGAAGAAAGTGAGGTTTTGGTGTGTCTCTGCTCATTTCCTGGCCAGGTTTTAGTGCAGTCCCAGGGGCTCCTCCTGCAGGGGGGAGTCTGGGCTTGGAGAAGGCTCTTTGCTCCTGCCAAACACATGGGAGTGAGGAGCAACGTGGTGCCTGAGCACCACTGCTGGGATGGAGGGGTTTGTTTAGGGAAAGAGGGCACAGAACACACTGTGATCTCCCACAGCCAGCATGTGCTTCGAGGAACTCCAAACCCTTTCTAGGCAGGACCACGGGAGCTTCTCCCTGTGGGCTGATCCACCTGTGTGGAGCATCCCTTTCCACCTTGGAGCAAACCACCTGCACCAAACCTCACCAAACCAACACCTCTGTTCTGCCCAGGGCAGCGTGGGGGAGCCTCCTCTGCAACCCCACAGGGATGCTGGGCTTGGCAGGGGGCTGGGGGCCACTTGTCAGCACCTGGGGATGGGGCAGGGCTGTGCAGGGAGCCTGCCAAACCCCGGAGGAGGAGGAGGAGGAGAAGGAGAAGGAGAAGGAGGAGGAGGAGGAGAAGGAGAAGGAGGAGAAGAAGGAGAAGGAGGAGGAGAAGGAGAAGGAGGAGGAGGAGGAGAAGGAGAAGGAGGAGAAGAAGAAGGAGGAGAAGAAGAAGAAGGAGGAGAAGAAGGAGGAGGAGAAGAAGAAGGAGGAGGAGAAGGAGAAGGAGGAGAAGGAGAAGAAGGACTGGAGCTCTCTCCCCTGCTGGAACTGCTTGTTCTGCTCCCCTCACCAGCTCGCTCTGCTGCAGAGCTTTACCCAGCACAAAAGGACACTCAAATTCCCCCTCCCAGCAGTGAGGAAGTCCAGCATGGGATATAAACTGCCCAGGGAGAGGCTCATGTGTAGGGTACAGACCCCAGGGAGGATGGAACACTGTGGGGGCAGCCCCAGCAGCCCCAGGAGCTCTGGCATGGGGGGGCACTGATGCTGAAGGGAAAGAGAGGGAGAAAAGTGATGTTCCACTGTGCCCAGAGGGTGATAACAGCTCCCCTTCCAACCAAAATATCCCTGCAGGTGTGGCTGGTGCAGCAGAGGAAGGGAGTTACAGATGGAGGGGTTGGCTGGGTCCTACATCTGTGCCCAGGGTGTGGCACACTCCCCAGGAGGGATGTCAGGAGATGAGCTGAGGACTGGGAGTCCTCTGGGGGCCCTGCTGTGCTCTCCAGCTTGGAGGGTGTCCCGTGTGATCCTGCTCAAGTCCAAGGCCACCTCCCAGTGCTGGTGCAAAAATCCCAGAGGAACAGGCAAAGAAATGCAGAGGATTCAGCTCTGTTTGCAAACGTGGGGGCCTGGTGAATCCCTCTACAGAACTGGGCTGCATCTTCACCCTCCAGGTGGCACAGCAGCCTCAGGTCTGCACGTTTTCAGGCACTAATAAGCTGCACTAATGAAGGTTTCTCTTCCCCTGGGGTACCTGCAGCCTAGTCCTGTTTGCTCTCACCAAACCCATGCTAAGGGAGGTGCAACGTGGTGCCCAACCACGCTGGTCTGGCCAAAGAGGACAGAACCCCTCCACTGCTGAAATTCCAGAACTGGCTTGGTTGAAGGCTGGATTTGATGATCTTGGAGGCCTTTTCCCACCTTAGTGATTCCATAATTCCAAACAAGTGACTATTAACCCAGGTGACAATTTCCATTTCTCCCTTATCTGCCTCCTAAAAGCCACAGTGTGCTCCAATCCCACCTCTGCACTCACCAAACTCACTGCTGTGATATCAGAGTGCTGCATGCCCAAATAAACCCAACCTCTCCCTCCCTGCTGCCAGGAGTGTGTGGGAAACATTCCGAGACAGACCCATCCCTGATGCCTTGGAGCTGGAAGGAGAAAAGTGGCAGCTCCCAGCTCTGTAATTGCTAATGAACCATCTGGCCTTGCTTGTTTTAACTGCGTGCTGCTCCCAGGGAGGGTCACTGAGGAGAGGGGGTGCCCTACATTCCCCCACGTGGCATTTCCCCAGGGGTAATAACTGTGCCACCCAGGGATGCCAGCACCAGGGCCTTTGATTGCCAGCCAAGGCAGGCAGGGGCTTCCAATATTGCCCTGCTCAGCCCCTCTGAGAGGGAAAAGAGTTTGCAAGATGCATCTGTGGGTGAGGGAGGAGGGAGTTCAGCCAGGGTAGGGGGCGAGTCCTTGGTGAGGGCTGCCCCGTGGCCTCGTGTCACAGCCATCCCCTGTCACATCGGGCCCTCCCCGTGCTGCTGTCACCGAGTGTGGCTCTTCTGAGGTGTCAGCGGTGGCCTGTCACCCTGTGCTGCCTCAGAGCAGTGCCCAGTGCTGTCCCCTCCCCTGCCACAGCTGTCTGTCCCTCACTGCTGCCTCTCCAAAACTCCCCCACCATCCATGGCAGGGTGTCAGCTCTGCTTTGCCTGTTTGGGATGGGATGGGATGGGATGGGATGGGATGGGATGGGATGGGATGGGATGGGATGGGATGGGATGGGATGGGA
>JBBMKD010000044.1:4390244-4444532 GCA_037834095.1 Argya squamiceps | reverse complement strand
CTTTGAGGTTTGTAATTCCTCTCTCAGTGTTGGAAGCCTCTCCCATGGACTAAAATCAAACCTGGTGCCTTCCTGGGGTGTGTGCCAAGGTCTCCAACCCCCCTGGACCAGCTCCACACCCCCCTGTCCAGGGTTGAAACTCCCTTCCTCGGGTCCCAGCTCATCCATAGGGATGCCCTGGACTCCAACAATGGAGAAGTGAAGAAGAGATGGGAATCCCAGTGCTCAGGACACAGCCCTGGGGCAGATGGCGCAGCCCTGCTCCCCTCACCCTGCCGGGGCACGGATCCCTCCCTCTGAGGGGCGGAGGGCTCTGCCTGTGTGGGTCCCTGAACGACCCCCCAGCTCCCCCAGCAGGGATTAGCCGGGATGGGTTTTTGCCAAGTCCCGGCTGTCACCGTGTTCCCACCTTTGATCAGGAGTCGGCATTCCTGAAGTGCTCCATCTCCCACATGTTGTGCTGATCAAAGGCAGCTGTTGCCCGGACCCTCCCCTGAGCCCATTTGCACACACACACACACGCCCAAAAATACAGAAATAAAGGAAACTCGGGGTGATGGATGAAGGAGAGACCGGGCAAGGGCAGCAGCAGGAAAATCCCTCTCTCTGGTCTCCTCATGGAGGGTCCCGTCCACACCCGGCAGGAAGGCTGCTGGGGAGTCTGCCAGGGTCTGAAGGGAAATGCTGCTTGGAAAATGGGTTGGATCTGATCTGTCACCTGGAGGAAACCGTGCTGGGTGGGTGACAGCAGCAGCCTGGGCCAGCTGCAGCTGTGGCAGAACACAGCCAACATCTCCCCCAGCTTTAGGTGGGGTCAGGACAGAGCCTGGATCAACCCTTTCTTTAATCCCACCCCAGTACTGGCAGTTTGTGTGTGCCAAAATCCAGCCCATCCCCTCTGGAGAACCACGGAAGGCTCTGCTGGGAGACACATGGGTGAAGTGATGCCAGCAGGGATTTGACCTCATGGATCATCTCCTTCATCCACTGCTCCATAGGGACAGGAGGAAGGTGTGAGACCTGCTCTGGTGGTGGCTCCTCTCCTGGGCAGGTGTGGTCCCTTTAACTGTTCTGGCAGATGAATTAATTCTTGCTCGTGGACAAGGTTTAACCTCTGCTCTCCAGCTGCTGTAATGCAAAGCACTTGGATTATCTGGATTTCCAAGTCCTTTGTGGATCCTCCTCCATGGCACCTCAGGCTGGCATCAGCAGCTTGTTTGTGCCCGATGTGAGGGGGGAAATCCCTCCTGCCCTTCCTCATCCCTCTGCCCCATCTGCTGATACTCAGCACTGTAGTTTAGCTGGGAGGCTTTGAAAAGACACAATCTCCACAAAAAACCTGCAGGTAAAAAGAGGGCAGAGAGCAGGAGCATGGATTCAGTTCCAGCCTGTCCCCTTAGCTGCAGGTTCAGGTGAGGGTAGGTGTGCTTGGAAGCCAAATTGTGCTGCCCACAGTGACACTGCAGCACTCACACCCCCAGGCAAGGACAGGATCCTGTCCCTCTAGCAGAGGGTCTGGCAGGCCAGGCTGGGCAGAGTCCCAGGGATGAAGGCCTTCAGAAGGACAATTTCTCCTCCTCCTCCCTTGGCTCCATCCCATTGTGCAGCAGCACACAGAAGGGACAAGTGTTCAGAGCACTGCCTTTCCAAGCTGCATCATTAAAAACAGCCCTTTATCTTCTTCAGGACAATTTGCTCATACAAGGAGGCTCTGGCCATCTCCCCTCCCAAAATTTAATGACTCAGTCATAAAACTGAGGAGGTTCAGGCAGCATTTTCTATGGTGCTGTTATTAAAATAATGTTACCCATTGAAGCAGGCTGTGAGTGTTGCTGGGTCCCATTCATCCCTGTCCTTGCTGCTGTCTGTGGGTTAATTTAGCCAGTAGAAGGTCCTCAGCCAGGTGACAGCCCTCTGCAGTAGCCCCCGAGGCTGAATTTCCCACATCTAAAAGAAAAGAGAAGGACTCAAGGTCTGGGTGCCAAGGAAACCGAGCACCTCCCGTCCTTTCTGCCACGGAGGGGTGTGGGTACACTCAGGACCCCCCACAGCCCCCAGAGCTGCTCAGCAGCATCCTGTGAGCACCAGAGAGACTGCCTGGCGTGGGGAACCTGTCACAGCCAAGGTGACCCCGGCTCAGAGGGATCCTTTACCTTCCCTGTTCACCTTCAGGAGCGTCCGGCACTCCCGATCTGACAGGCATGAAGGGCACCCCGGGGCTGTGCTCGTCCTTGTGGGCAGGGCTGGCAGTGCCAGGGCTGTCCGGGGCAGGACACCACCCCACAGCAGCTGCTCTGGCTCGGGGTCACAGCTCTGCCTGCCAGCCATGGCGTGAGGGACACCTGGAGAAGTCAGGGGAAAGCTCTGGTGTCCCTTTGGACACTGTGGGGTGACAGAGCAGGAGCAGCACCTCTCCAAACACCACAGCAGCCTTTGCATCTGACCTCTGCCTGCTCATACCCAGGCTCTGCAGGACCTTTGCTTTTCTTGCTCTCCTCCTCAGTAGCACCTTTCCCTCCCTGCCCTCACATCGTGGAGCACAACATCCCTTTGTCCCTCTCCCCACACCTGCCTGTCCCCACGGAGAGCTGGCCCTGACACCGTGGTACCCTGCTTTCCAAAGTTCAGCTCCCTGGCTGCAGGCAGCCCATAATACACCTTCACACATGTAATACAGCCAGGTGACCCCTGCTCTTTGGTGCTGTGCAAGGCTGGCTGAGGGGCTGGGAATGTGCTCCAACAGCTTCCCTGGATGGAGCTCACCCAGAGACCTCACCCTGTCCCTCCTCCCTGGCTTGTGGGTGTCCCTCTGTGCCCAGCATGGCTCTGGAGAGTGAGGGAGAAGGATGGAGCCTGGATGGGATGACGCCCCATCCAGGCTCCATCCCCGTCCAGGCTCCATCCCCATCCAGGCTCCATCCCCGTCCAGGCTCCATCCCCATCCAGGATCCATCCCCATCCAGGTTTGATCCCTGTCCAGGATCCAGCCCCGTCCAGGATCCATCCCCATCCAGGATCCATCCCCGTCCAGGTTTGATCCCTGTCCAGGTTTGATCCCTGTCCAGGATCCATCCCTGTCCAGGATCCATCCCCATCCAGGCTCCATCCCCATCCAGAGGGTCAGCAGCAGCAGGAACAGCAAGGTCAGCTCTGCCAGCCCAGTGTGGCAGGAGCTGGGCACTGCTGCCAGCTGCACACAGCAGGTGAGGGGGACAGGAGCAGAGAGACAGGGGACAAGTGTCTCAGAGAGGACAGGAGTGACAAGGGCAAGGTCTGGATGCGTTGGTGATGGCCTGGGTGTCAGTGCCAGCCTTCATCCCAAGTGACAGCCCTGACAGCCCGGCCAAGGACGAGGAGGGTGAAGGGGGGAGGGAGCTGTGTCCCTGTGCTGTGACACCTCACAGAGACCCCTCATGTGAAGGGACAAGGAGCAGCTGCCCTGGGAGCCCCCAGTCAGGGCTGTGGGGTGACAGGGGGTTGTGCTGTCACCCTTTCCCTCTGAGCAGGGCACCCATGGCATTCCCAGAGCAGCCCAACTCTGTCCTGCTCGTCCTGCCCTGAGCCTGGCCCTGCTCTGCCTCCATGGAAAATGCATTTCCCTTGTTGTTCACCCCGGGGAGAGCAGGGGCTGCACCCCAGTCCTGCCAGGACACTGGGATGTGGCTGGGTTGGGGTTGTCTCCCCCAGACAGTTCCTGCCCTGTCTCCCTGCTGCCTTCAGCCTTTGGGATGGGCTCAGCCAGCTGGACCAGCCTCAAAGGGGGATCAGGAGATGGTGTGAGCGGGGTGGAATTGCTCCAGATTGTCCCTGGGGTGACTCCAAACTGTGGGGAGAGTGGGTGAGGGCTGAAGCTCAGAGCTGTCCCGAGCACCTTTCTCTAGGAATAAAGGTGTAAAGTTGGATTTCTGGCTGGTGTAAGACAGGCAGAGCAGGGCTGAGGGGCTGTGAGCAGCACAGATGCTTGAAGAGCAACAGCTCTGCTCAGCCTCCAGCAATGGATCATGAAATATCCTGAGCTGGAAGGGACCTACAAGGATCACAGAGTCCAACTCCTGGTCCATCTCTGTGGGAAGAGCCTTTTCTTGATATCCAACCTAATTCCCCCTGGCACAGCTCCAGCTGTCCCCTCGGGTCACAGCTGCTCATGAAGAAGCTGTAGGTGGATGTTCAGGTAGGAAAGGACATGCAGAGTTTTGTAGCCCTCAAGGGATTTTTTTTTTCCATTTTGCTCTCTTTTACCCTTTGGAGCTCTCACAACACAGCATCCTCTGGCAGTGGGGTTATTCAGCCGTTCCTGGGAGGGAAACCACTTTTATTCATAGAATCAACAGAATGGTTTGGATTTGAAGGGACCTTAAAGACCATTTCATTCCACCCCGTGCCACGGACAGGGACACCTCACACTACGCCAGCTCGCTCCAAGCCTTGTCCAACCTGGCACCTTGAATACATCCAGGGATCCAGAGTTTCCCTGGGCCAAACCCTCTGTCTTCCTTTCCTTCTCGCTCCTGCATGACTTTTAAGCGTGACATCGAGGCATTCAGCGCCATCCCCCGCGCAAACTCAGCATCTCTGGAGTGACTTTGACCCAGTGGCCGCCCGGAGCCGGGAGCGGCGGGCGCGGAGCTCCCTCCTGCGGCCCCGCCGAGCAGCGCGGACGGGCCGGGGAGCTGCAGCCGCGCTCTGCGGGGAAACCCGGGGCTGATCACCCTCTCCTCATCCTGCCCCTGCTTCGCTCCCGTCCCCGCCGCTCCCCGTCCCGGTGCCCCAGCGATGCTCCCCCAGCGCCGCCAGGCCCCGTTGCTAAGGGGCCGTTGCTAAGGACCAACATCCGGGTCCCGCCCGGCGCATGCGCGGGGCCGCCCGCGCACCACGTGACCCGGGGAATATGGCGGCGCCCATGGTGCGGCGTGCGCGGCGCTGAACGCTCCCTCCTCGGCGCCTGTCGCTGCCATGTCGCGGCTTATCGTGAAGAATCTCCCCAATGGGGTGAGGCGGCTGGGCGGTGGCGGGGGTGCAGAGGGCGTGCTGGGCCTAGGATGGGTGTGGGGGGACGCTGCGGTGGGGGGAAGCGGGATGCCGGGCAGGGAGAGGCATCACAGGGAAGCGTGTGGTGGGGATGGGGGAGAGCGGGGACAGCCCTCGGGAGAGAAGGCTTGAAGTGGTTGGAGGGTGAGGTTTTAGAGGAGGAGCGGCGAGATATCCTGGGGGAAGGGGTTATGAGGGGGTGAGGAGTCGTGGTCCGTGCTGGGGTGGGGAACATGGGGACACTTCGGGGGGAGGAGGGTGAGAGAGCTCCCAGAGGAATCGGGAAGGGGCAGGAAGGAGCGTGAGGGGCACGGGCTGGGCAGGAGGGGCAGGGGCTGGGCAGGAGGAGCAGGAGGCAGCCCGAGGGGCACGGGCTGGGCAGGAGGCAGCCCGAGGGGCACGGGCTGGGCAGGAGGCAGCATGAGGGGCACGGGATGGGCAGGAGGCAGCCCGAGGGGCACGGGCTGGGCAGGAGGCAGCATGAGGAGCATGGGCATGGGGCAAACAGCCCCTCAGCAGACCTTGCTGTGGTCACTGCACCCCCTTGTTGTTGGGAGTTGTGTGCAGGTGCCCTCGGTGCTGCTGTGCCCGGCACAATCCCACCCTGTTCCCCATCCCCTGTGTGTGGATTCCTGGGGAAGATGGACGGGTTTGGTGGCTGAAGGAGGGGGTTGGTTCACAATGTGATTCTTGCAGCCTCCCAGAAGCCCTTTGAGGCAGAACATGTTGGGTTGGACTTGTCCCCAGAGCCCCTCTGTGGCTGATTGCCCTTCCTGCTGCCCCCCCTCCTTCCCCAGATGAAGGAGGAGCGTTTCAGGAAGCTCTTTGCTGCCTTTGGCACCCTCACTGACTGCTGCCTCAAGTACACCAAAGATGGAAGGTTCCGGAAATTCGGCTTCATTGGCTACAGGTCTGAGGGGGAAGCCCAGACAGCCCTGAACCACTTCAACAAAAGCTTCATAGACACCTCCAGGGTCACGGTGAGCTGCTCTGAAAACATCTCCCTGTTGCCCTGATGTTTTCAGCCTTCTGATGGTTTGTATTTCTGCACTTGGGTTCTCAGACCTGTAACATAAACAAAGAGTGATGTTTTGGAAAAACTGTGCATTTCTTCCTGGGGGAAGGACAAACTGAGGGACTTCTAACCTGAGCAGTGGGGTCAGAGAGGTGTCAACCTCATGGGCTGATTGCTGATCAAGGTCCAAACACTGTTTAAACCCTAATCCCAAACATAAACTCCCTTCTTTTTGCTTTTAGTCTTTCATGTCCTTTGGTGACATCTCCCTGAGATTCTTAAGGAATGGGATCTTAGGAGGGGATTCTTCCCTGGGAGGGTGGCCAGGCCCTGGCACAGGGTGCCCAGAGAAGCTGTAGTTTCCCCTGGGTCCCTGGCAGTGTCCAAGGCCAGGCTGGGTGGGGTTTGGAGCACCCTGGGACAGTGGACAGTGTTCCTGCCATGGCAGAGGTGGCACTTTAAGGCCCCCTGCAATCCAGGCCATCCTGGGGTTCTGTGCCTGTCCACTCCTGACCTTCCCACAGTGACTGATTGTGTAACTCTGTGCTTTTAAAACAATCCTCTGTGAAAAGCTGTTCCTGCACAGGCCCTGCCTCCCATCAGGGTCACAATGATCCCTGAGTGGAGTTACCCAGCAGTTCCACCCCAGGCTGTTGAGCCCGTGTTTAATTAAAGATCTCACTCCTTCCAGGTGGAGCTGTGCAGGTCCTTTGGTGACCCCACAAAACCCAAAGCCTGGAGCAAGCACTCTCAGAAGGCCCCTGCCCCAGAACAGCAGCCCAAGGAGCCCTTGGCAAGTGCAGCTCCTGCAGGCACAAAGAAGGTGAGTCTTGCCTGGTTCCTGGTGTGTGTCAGTGCCACAGGAGGGTGGCCTGGGCTGTGGGGAAGGGGACCCCACATGCTGGAGTCCTGGGGCTGGTGATTTCTGCCCCAGGGTCTCTGCTCCCTGTGCTGTTGGGTTACCAGGAATTGCCTGTGCTTCTAATAAACTTTTCTGGGTTTTTTTTTCCCCAAGCAGAAGAAGAAGAAAGACCCAGTGGATAACCTAAAGGAGGTGAGTTGAGGCTGGATTGCTGTCCCTGCATTCCTGCTGCTGAGCAGTTCCTTTCTGTCCTACTTCCCATGCTGTTCATTCAGGCTGGGACAGCCCAGTTTCATTGTAAAAAAACCATTTTAACAACCCCAACACAGGGGTCCAACTTTTGAATGGTCAGCTACTGCTGTGAGCACACACTGCATCCAGGTCAGCTTGTTTCTGCGGTTCTGGGCTTTATCCCTCTGTGAGTTTTGTCATGTGGAACTTGTCTGTTTTTTTTCTCTTTTTATTGTTTTGTTTTCTTCTTTAAAGTTTCCTAAAGCCAATTGGAAAAAAGAAAACTTTCTAAACACCAATTAGAAAAAAAAGTAGAAATGAGACACCTTGAGAAGACTTCAATCACCTTGTCAGTATAAATTGAGCTCCCCTTAAGGGATTTTTGGTTTTACACTGCTGGAAATGAGGAGATATCTTGGATTTCAGATTCACTGGGAGTCTCTCTTCACAGCTTGTCTATTTTTTCCCCCACAGCTGGAGGAAGATAAAACATTCCAGGAGTTCCTGGTGGTTCACCAGAAACGGTCCCAGGTGGCCACTTGGGCTAATGACACCTTGGCAGAGGAGCCCAAGAAGGGAAAAGCAGCAGCAGCAGATTACCTGAACTTTGATTCAGACCAGTCTGAGGAGCTGAGTGAGGCTGGGGATGGACCCTCTGAGGATGAGGAGGAGGTTAAAGGTACCAGGGGGAGCTTTGCTTGTCTCAGTCAGTGACAGGATTGTGTCAGTGTCACCAGGAGGGTCTCACCTTTCTGTGTGCTGGCATTGTCTGTCTGTTTCCCCACATTTGGGGAAATGCTGTGCATATTCAGGGCTGGCATTTGTGCTTTCCCTGTGGCATGAGGGAGGAGCAACAGGGCAAACATCTGCAGCTTTCCTTGCAGTGCTTTCCTGCCTGCAGCCCCTTTCATCTCCAGGATTTCCAGGGCTGGGTGTGGTTTAGGAACCTGGGGGTGTCTCTGAACTTGTCTGGTCTGCCTTTGATGCACTTTTCTGGGAATTGGGCCTGCCAGGGTTGGTGGGAAGGGACAGGGTTCAGTCCCTCAGCTCCTGAGAGGAAATCTGGAGTAGTGGGATCATTCTGAACACTCACAGCTCTGGGCTGCAGTCTGGTGTGTGTGTTTTACAGTCCAGTAAATCCCTGCAGCAGGGCTGGGTGTGGGTTTGGAGCTGTTCTCCCTCCCTCCATGGGGGTTTCCTTAGGCTGCCCTGGTGGTGTGAGTGGTGTTTGCCCTGCTGCTCCTCACCTCTCCTTGGCTAACTGAAATGTAGGTGTGGTTGTGTCCTTTTCCCTGTTAAACTAAACACTTGAAACCCTTCTCTGAGGCCTGCTTGGAGTTTTTAGTTAAAATTGGGACAAAACACTTCACCCTGGAGTACCTCAGACCCCTTCCTAATGTGTTTTATATGTGAACTGTTGCTTTGAAATCCAGGCTGTCAGTCTGGAAGTGCTGAGATGAAATTTCTCTGCTCTTCTCAAGCCTTTCCCATGGAAAAGGTAGAGGATAAGGAGGTGATGGTCATGATTGTGTCAGTTCTAAGCTTTCTCCTGGCCTGGGGGGAGAGCAGCAGCATCTGTGTGAAAAAACACCTCTTCTCTTTCCTCTCTGCCAGGAAAGAAAGAAAGGAAGAAGGCAGCTACCAGCAAAGACCTCTCAGATATGGATTACCTGAAATCTAAAGTGGTGGAGGATTCTTCCTCCTCATCCAGCACAGAGGAAGACACAGAGAGTGAGGAGGAGGAGGAAAGTGAGACTGGGGAGGATTCAGGCATTGCAGAAACCCACCCAGAGAAGAGGGGGAAGCCCAAAGCCCAACAAACAGAGCAAAAAACACCAGCGGGGAAGAAGAAAAAAGGATCCACGCTGGAGGTACAGCTGGAGTGGTTTTGTGTCTCCTTTGAAGCAGCAGCTTTAAGGGCAGCAGGTCTGTCAGTCCCTGCAGGGCTGAGCTGACAGCCTGGGAAGGCTGCAGGGCCCACTGGCTACCAGCTTTCTTGGCATTCTTGGTGTGACCCACTTACAGATTTTGTCAAATCTCCTCAGGGCTGACTAAATTCCCAAGGATGGGGCTTCCAGATAAGTGCTGCTGCTAATGCCCTTTTCAGAGGCTTTTTTTTTTTCCCAGGAAATGCTGTCCTGGAAACAGCAGAACTCAGTTTTTCATGGCAGTGCACCTTCAGCTGCAGCAGCTGTGGGAATCTCCTGACATCCCCTCCCTCTCCTCAGCCTCCTGTTTGTTGTGCTGTGATTTTTTTGTTCTTTCACTCAGCTTTTTCTCCCTTTTTCTTGCCCCTCCTGTGTGCAGAGCCAGGGCAGCTCAGGGGAAGGCAGCACTCCGTTCACAGTGAAGCTTCGTGGGGCCCCCTCCAACATCACTGAGGCAAGTTTGGTTTCCCAGCTGGGGAGGGAGCTCAGGGGTGTCTCAGTGTCCCTCTGCAAGGTGTTTGCAGAGACTTCTCACTCTTCTGAGGGTTGTGTGGGTGATCAGGGGAATTCCTGAGCTGTCTTTGCACAGAGATGTGTTTGTTGAGCTGGGTGTTTTATATATAAAATCCTGAGCCTGCAAGTTTGCTGCTTCCTGTATCTGACAACTTGTTCAAACAATTCTAATTCCTCCCACAGCAAAAAATTCGGGAGTTTTTCTTCCCTCTGAAGCCAGTGGCAATCCGGATGGGAAAGAAGGCCCAGGGGAAGAATTCAGGTGAGAGCTGTGTGTGGAATTGGGGTGGGATCTGTGATTTAGGGGACCTCCTGATCACCCCTCTGCTCTTTTAGTCTGCAGTCCCAAATCCCTGGCTCGTGGCCTGTTTCTTCCAGACCTTTCTGTGACTTTGCAGCTCTCCTGCCCTACTTGCTGCCCACAGGATGCCGTGGGCAGAGGAATGTTGGCTGTGCTCCCTCAGGAGTAGCAGCAGGAGCCTTTTTTTTACTGAGCTGCATCCAAAACCTTATTCTGAACACCCCAAATCATGCCAAGGAAAAGCCTGTTCCTGTGGGATGGCTGCAGCAGCCCAGGGCACTGTGCTGATTTGTGTGAGCAGGTCCTTGGAGCTTTGCTCTCTGCTCATTTCCTTTAGTCCAACAACGGATGCAGCTTTTATTTGCTCTCAGAGGCACCTGTGAAAGCCTCCTCCAGCTGCTAAGTCAGATTTTTTTTGATTTATTTATAGAGAATAAGCTTTGAAAAGGCAGCCTTCCAGTCTGACATGGCCATTTCCAGGCTGGATTGAAACTTTTCATGGGAGCTGAATGCTCTGTCTGTAGGAATCTATATTAAAGCAAGCCCAATTCACCCTTAATTACCCAATTAGTGGCTGTGTGTGTTCCCCACATGATGCTCAGTTGAACCTTCCCTTCCCTCCAAGGTTACATCTTTGTTGACTTGAAGAGTGAAGCAGAAATGCAAAGGGCCTTGAAGAGGAAGAAAGAATTCCTGGGTAAGGGCTGTTTGTTCCTCCTCGTTCTGGCCGTGGGAGCTCAGCTGCTCGAGTGTTCCCTGCACAAACAGCTCCTGTGATTGGAGTTTTTCCCAGATGGGGGGATTGTTCCTTGGGATAAACCAGGTGCTGTGACAGGAGTGGGGTTGTGGGGCTCTCACGTTTTGCTGTGTTCTTGTTGGGATAAAAATAACAGAGCTGGAGTCCGGCTTTGTACAGACAGGGCTGGGTTGGAGCCCTGGGCTTGGCCTCTGAGCCTTGCAGTGACTTCTGAAATCCTGTTTGCAGGTGTTGTGTGCAGGGTGGGGATGGCTGCTTGGGCTGGGCTGGCACAGACAGGCTGGGGCTCTTGGAAAGGAGAGGGGGCTGGTGTTGATACCCTGATTTTTATGGAGACTGACTCTTACAGCCCCCATCTCTCCCTTATTTTTGGGTCCTGCTCAGAGCCTGTGGGGCTGCAATTGTGTCTAACCCTGGGCTCTTTGTGATGTTTTAGCTCTCATGTTTTCCAGATTCTGTACTGTGTTAGTGTATAACTCTGAACTTCATATAAAGTGTTAGCTCAGAGTTTAACTTCATATAAAGCTCTCCTCACAGTTCAGTCAGACAAAACAATCCTTTTCCAGCCCAAGGACACCACTGCACCTTTAGGCCCAAAAACAGTTTTTTTGCTATAAACCATAGCAAATTGAGGAGAGCAGACTGGGAGGATGGGACTTCATAATGTGAAGCTGTAATTGGACAATTAACCCTAATATATAAATGGACCAAAACTTACAAAAGTGTCAAAACTTGTGACCCAGAGTTCATCTCAGGTGTAGCCTCAGCCAGGCTCTTGTACTGCCCAAGGTGCATCCTTTGAAGGCCTTTTTAATAAATACCTACTTTATTCCTGTAACACTGACCAGCCTCTGTTCTAGGCAGCCTCTCAAGGCACCTCTGGCACGTGGGTGTTGTCTGCTGGTGGTCTTGGGGGTGTCCAACATCCCTGTGTGTTTTTGGGGTCAGGTGGACGCTGTGTGGAGGTTTCCCGGTGCAGCAACACCACCAAAGAAACTGTTCCACCCAAACCTGCTCACCAGCCCTGGCAAAGGAGGCTGAGGGATGATGAGGAGGAAGAGGACTTGTCTGAATCAGGGAGGCTCTTTGTCAGGAATCTGCCTTTCACCAGCACTGAGGAGGACTTGGAGAAGGTCTTTTCAAAGTATGGTGAGTGTTTGCCACGGGGCTGGGGCTTGCAGGGCAACATCTTTCCTTTGTCCAGAGGTTTTCCTGCTGGGTGGGAATGGACCAAGCTCTGTGTCCCACATCTCTTGGACACAGCCCAGCTCCCCTCATCATCATCATTCTCTGGTGTGATAATGTGACCCTGCTTGGCAGGAGGCTTCCTGCAGGTTAGAGGTGAATCCTTGAGATCCACCTGGCATTCCAAACTTGGGGGGGTAAGTTTGGAGTTTCCCTCTTCCACCTCCAAGTTAAAGACATTTAAGGTTATCTTGGCATCCTGGGGCAGACAGGGTGAGGTTGTGGAAGTCTTTATCCCTGACTGAAGGTGAAGGCAGCAGCTCAGAGCTTGCCTGGTTTGTGTCACCTGTCAGAGCCCACGAGCTGCCACACCTGGGCTTGGGGTGCTTGTGCTGGGCCTGCCCTGTCCCTCTGCAGCTCCTGGCCAGGCTGGTGGCTCACCCCACACCCAGAGCTGCTCCCCTCACCCCTGATTGTGCCAGTTCAGAGCTGTGCAGGGACATCAGTGACCACCAGGCCTTGCCTCCTGCAGGACCCCTCTCGGAGATCCACTTCCCCATAGACAAATCGACCATGAAACCCAAAGGATTTGCTTTCATCACCTACATGATGCCTGAGCATGCTGTGAAGGCCCTGGCAGAGCTGGATGGGCAGGTGTTCCAGGTACAGCAGCTGATGCTTCTCCTGCTTTGAACTGGAGCTGGTGGGAATGGTTGTTGGGAACGTGGCTGAGAGTTCCCTCTGGGCTTTGTTGAAAAGGTTGGGGCTCTCCTGCAGGTTCTTCAGGTAGAGTAGCTTGGTTTGAACAGCTTTGCAGACACCAAAATCCTGGCAGAGGTGGGGAAGGAGCTCTGTCTCACACTGTGTGGCCACTTTGACTTGCAGTTGTGGCTCCTTGGGAAGAAAAAAATCCCTCCTTTCACCAAAGCTGTCTGACAGGAAAGGTGCCAGCAAATTTCCTCCGTGTGGATGTCTGTGGATTATTCCAGAGCTGCTGGACCTCTTCTTCCTGTCTTGCAGGGCAGAATGATGCACCTTTTACCCTCCACGATCAGAAAGGAGAAAATAGAAGATGGAGATGCAGAAGAGTCTTCGTCCTACAAAAAGCACAAAGAGGCCAAGGACAAAGCCAACAGTGCCAGGTACAGCACGAGCTGCCAGATTGCCAGGAAGGGGCAGAAATGCACGTGGGATCTTCACTGGTGCTGGGGAGATTCCCAAAGCTGATGGAGCATTTGCTGTGCAGCTCTGTTTCCCTTCTCCCTTACCTACCTGACTCCTCTGCCCAGGTAGCTCAGTGAGCAGCAGGAATTGAGAGCAATGAGGGTTTGAATGGCTTTGTTATGAGTCACTTCTCTAATAAGAGTTAGTCTGATTCTGTGATTCTTCAGGGGGGTGTGGTTTCAGATCAGTTGGGCCTTTCTCCTCTGCTTGGCCCCCTGTAATTCTAAACTTTGTAGAAGCTTTTTTGTGCTGTGTGACAAATCTGTTTGAAAGAAGTGGCTGATCCTTTCTGTCTTGAAGGGAAAAGGGTGCAGCCTTGCTTGCATGGGGTTTGTGGGTTTAGGAGACCAGTTGGGAAGGTTGTTCCTCTGAGCCAGTGCCTGAACTGCAGAGCTGTGACCAGCCAGGTCTGGGGGAGAAGAGCTCTGCTCCCTGTTTGCTCTCCAGTCACGTCTCCCTCATCCTGTCCTTGCTCTAGAGATCTTCCACCCTTCTTTCCCTCTCACTTCCCCCTGCCTGCTCATCATGGTGGTGCTCAGAGCTGCTTTTCCCCAGGATTATTGATGGAGGGGCCCCTGACTGACCCTGGCTGTGTTTTCTCTTGCCAGCTCCCACAACTGGAACACTCTGTTCGTGGGGACAAACGCTGTGGCTGATGCCATGGCCCACAAGTACAATGCTCCCAAAAGCCAAGTGCTGGATGCTGTGAGTTGGGTTGTGATGGCTCAGCTGGGGTGGGACATCACTTTCCTGCCTGTTTCTTTGTTCCCAGGGCCTTCCTGGTCTTGTACAGGAAAAGGCTCAATGTATCCATGGGTGGCACACAGGCTCAGGGCTGTGGTGCTGTCCTGAGCCTATTGATCCCTTGGGCCCCAGCCTTCCTTCCCTCTCTCCTTTCCTGTGGCTGATCCCTTGGGCCCCAGCCTTCCTTCCCTCTCTCCTTTCCTGTGGCTGAATTTGGCATTCCTGCATAACTAGAACTTGGTGGGAATTTACACCCCAAAGCTCAGACCCTTCCTGGAAATTCCATCTTACTTTGGGATGTGTTAGAATTGCAACAGCACAATTCCCAGCAGCTCCAGAGGAGCTGGAGCATTTTACCCTCAAGCTGCCTGCCACATTCCCTTTGCATGTTCTTCTGGGAGCAGCAGGTGACTGAATTCTTGCCTGCAGGAGGGCAAGGACAGCATGGCAGTCAGAGTGGCTCTGGGAGAAACGGAGCTGGTGCAGGAGATCCGCCGGTTCCTGGTGGAAAACGGAGTCAGCCTGGATTCCTTCAGCCAGGTGAGAGGCTCCTCCCCAGTGGGGAGCCACCTCTTCTAGTCCTGCTGTTCTCAGCTCTCTTGGAAATTGGTGATGAAATCCTCTAAATTTAATTGGTAATTAAATCTTGCAGGATTGAACCCTCCCTGCTGAGTTAGGAAGTGTATCCATTTGCTAATGCAGCTGCCCTCGGGATGGGTGAAATTCCATAATATGATGGCTTTAGGTTGGTGGACAGCCTGCTGCAGGCAGGGAAGGAGCCCTGTGGATCTGCAGCTGAAACCTCCATCCATTTTATGTGGATTATCCATTTATTTTATGAGATGTGGTTGTAGTGGGCTGTGGATTCTCCAGGCAGTGTTTTCCAAATGACTGTTGGTCATTTGGGATGTGGGAAAGGAGTGACACGGACAGAGGGAGAGCACAGCCTGGCAGATCTGAACTCCCCAGTTAGAACCTTGCTGGATTTGCTGTCTTACACCCCATAATCCTTTCTTTCCCTGCTGGCTGTGTCAGGCTGCTGGGGAGAGGAGCAAGACAGTGATCCTGGTGAAGAACCTGCCGGCCGGCACCAGCCCCGCGGAGCTGGAGGAGCTCTTTGGCAAACACGGGGACCTGGGCAGGGTGCTGCTGCCACAGGGGGGAATCACTGCCATCGTGGAGTTCCTGGAGCCCTCCGAGGCCAAGCAAGCCTTCACCAGCCTGGCCTACTCCAAGGTGGGGGCACTGCCTGGGGAGTGGGATCTTGGTGAGTTGGGAAGCTGAGAAGGGCTCGCTCTGAGTGTGGGAAGGGCATCATCCCAGAGCCACTGATGTTCCAGCCTGTGCCCTTTGGGTTTAGGGAGGTGCCTGGTACAGCAGACCAGGGCTCAGCCTGCAGAGGATGCTGGAGAAGGGGGCTGTGACACAGCTGGAGGGTTTCTTTTCCATTTCACAGTCCAGGAGTGACCCATGACAGGCTGTGGTCCTGTAAGGCTGGATCCTTTTGTGACAGGGAGTTTAGACTGTGATCCTGTAAGGCTGGATCCTTTTGTGACAGTCTAGGCTGTAGAACTGTAAGGCTGGATCCTTTTGTGACAGTTTAGACTGTGGTCTTGTAAGGCTGGATCCTTTTGTGACAGTTTAGACTGTGGTCCTGTAAGGCTGGATCCTTTTGTGACAGGGAGTTTAGTCTTGTAAGGCTGGATCCTTTTGTGACAGACAGTTTAGGCTGTGGTCCTGTAAGGCCGGATCCTTTTGTGACAGGGAGTTTGGGCTGTGGTCCTGTAAGGCTGGATCCTTTTGTGGCAGAGTTCAGCCTCTTGAGAAGGTTCCTCAGCTTTTGCACTGCTGTTACAGAGCAAGGTGAAAATGAAGCTGAGGGCAGAGTTTTTCCTTCAAGCCTTGCCCTTCACTCCTCATTTCTCTCCTGTCTTCTCTTCACAGTTTCATTATGTGCCCTTGTATCTGGAGTGGGCTCCAATGGGGGTTTTCCTCAGCCCAGCCCCTCAGAAAAGAAAAGCTGGGGTTCCAGGGAAGGAGGATGAAGCAGGGCTGGAACCAGGTAAGAGCCCTGTCTGACTTGCTGGGGGTCTCTGTGTTTCTCTGCTGTTTTGTCAAGCCCCAGGATATGTTTTGTCTGGATGACTTCCCACTGTGAGGGCTGATCTTCCCTTCCCAAATCCACCACCTTTGTCCCCATCCCAGGGGCTCCCCCACAATCTGAGTGGGCAACTCCCCCAAAATTTGGTTTTGCTGCATCTTACAAAGTTGGGTTTATTGTGCCTGTTTCAGGTGAAGCTGTAAAAGACTCAGAGGAAGGAGCAGCACAGGAAGAAGAGGAGGAGGAGGAAGAAGAGGAAGAAGAAGAAAATATTCCTGGGTGTACCTTGTTCATCAAAAACCTGAACTTTGCCACCACAGAAGACACACTGAGGGAGGTGAGCAGTAAGGACAGAGTTGTTTAAAGGATTTCAGCTGCAGCCAGTGTGACCTAGTGGGAGGTGAGAGAGCACTGGGCTCTGCTGGGACTGGGGACATCACTCCAGGTGTCAGTTAAGACAAATGCATCTGAAACTGTTTTGGTGGGGTTTAATTCCACCTAGAGACAGGTGGAGGCAGTAGGAAATCTTCTAACATTCCTGATTTCCTGTCATGTTGCTCCTTGGGACAGGCACTGCTGCAGCTCTGCCACTTCTTCGTGTGTGAGAGGCAGTGAATAAATAAATGATGATTTCTGAATGTGCTTTTCCTCTCAGCTTCTGCTGACATTGTGCTGCCTTGTGCTGCCTCAGCTCAACAGAGCATGTGGGAGAGAGTGGCATTCCTGAAGTTGTGTGGGGTGTTAATACCAAAACAAGGAAAAGCAGATGGAATTTCCCATCTCTGGCACTCCTTGTAGCCGTGTAAAATGCCACATTCCGTGGCCCAAGAATCCTGGACCTGTGGGACTGTGTGGAGACTCTGTTCCAGCTGTGGACAAATAAATGTCCAGAGAAGGGTTAGGACTTGTCCCCTCTTCTTTTTCTGGCTTTACAAGGGAGTCAAATAAGTAGTTTGCTATTCTCCAGCCCCCCATTTTTGGGAAGAGCTGTGTTCTAGGGCCATCACAAGCACCACCCACCCTTAAGGCCTGAGGGCATCGTGTAATCCAGAGTGTTCCTCCAGAGCCAGCTCAGATCTCCGCGCTGCTCCTGAGGAGTGGTGGAGGATTTCTGGGAGTGTGATATCTTTAAAACTCCTTGTGTGTGTGTATTTGTGCAGAAATAATTTGCTGAGGAAAGGCTCAGCTGCAGTGCCTGGCAGGTGTGTGCTGGGGGAGGAGAGGGCCACGTTGGCAGTTGAGTTGCAGGCCTGTGTCAAAGGGAGCTGAATCACGTGTCCAAATTCCTCGCAGGCGTTTTCCAAAGCGGGAGCCCTGAAGAGCTGCACCATATCCAAGAAGAAAGACAAAGCAGGTACTCTAGATGCTGCTGTTCAATTCCTTCCCTCAGCTGCTTGCTGAGGGCTCAGGTGTGGCATTGCTTCAGCATTCATCTGGCTGAGCATTTGTGTCCCCGCTGGCAAAATCCTCAGCGCCTGCAGAAGTGTTCCCGTGGAAATGGCTGCCAGCAGCAGCCAAACCTTCCCCCGGGGCTCGGGCAGGAGGTTAAGCTCCATTGTGGGATCTGTGGAGATGTGACCTTCTCTTGAGATGCTGAGATGGGAGAAGCCAAACTCCTTCAGGATCACAGAAGAGAGAGCGGGATGCAGGCTGACAGGAGCCGCTGCCCCGTGATGATTACAGCCTGCATTATCCTGGAAATGGCCACGTCCTCAAGGATGCCTGGCTGAGAGCTGTGCTGAGTGGGCTTGGTTTGCCTTCTCCCTGCCAGCCCTGAGCCCCCCAGGCTGCAGGGATGAGTGCCTGTGCCTGCTGTTGGCTGTTCTCCCTTCCTGAGGAGTTGGATTTAAGGCAAGCACTGGCTGGAGGGGCTGTGGCTTCTCTCTGGGAGCTGCACAGCTTGGTGGCATTTCCCCTTGACAGAGCTTCCCTGTCATGTGATATTTGAAAAGTGATATTTGAAAACTCAGATCCACTGGGAGATGAAGAAATAAAGTGAATTCTTCATTTCTGGTGGGTCTGGCTGTAGGTCTGAGCAGGCAGCACCACGTGTGGGCTGATCTTGTAGCACCTGATCCCTCCTGGCACGGGGGTCATCCCTACACTCTACTGAGGTGCTGAAGTTGAAAATGGGCTGTTGTTTTCTCCCCTCATTATTAACTGTCCCTTAATTATGGCTCCTGTATTGGGGTGGATACCACTCAGGGGTGTGGTGTGAGGCCAAACCTTTGCTGTGCAGGGAGGGGAAGAGATGTCTCTCCTTTGTTGTGGAAGTGGCAGCTGCCCACTCCAGCTCATGGAATGTCTGTCTCCACAGCAGGGTCACCTCCCCTGGTTGTGACCAGCAGTTGTTTTGCAGGGTTTTGTTTAAGGAAGTTGCACTGAGATGGTGCAAAGCAAAACATCTGTTATCCCTTCTTCCCATCAGCACCAAAACCAGCTGCTCCAGAGCAGTGCCTTCTCAAAAAGCTCAGCCAGGGGTGCTCATGAGGAGCATCCAAGTCCAGCCATGGGCAGGCTGGCCCTTTTCATGGCATATTAAGCTTTTGTCCCCCCAAATTCTGGCAATCAGTGCTTGCTCCTGGTTGGTTTTTATATCTTGTATCCTCACTGAGTTTTACCAAGTGCCCTTTCTCTGCTGACAGGTGCTTTGCTCTCCATGGGCTTTGGATTTGTGGAGTACAAGAAGCCAGAGGGTGCCCAGAAAGCTCTGCGCCAGCTGCAGGTGAGCCTGAGCCTGCCAGCCTGGAGCTCTGCCCACAGATCTGGATGGACCTGGCAGTGCCAAACGTGCCTGAGGTGTCAGTGCTGTGGGCTGCACTGGGCAGCTGGAGAAGCCTCTGGACTGGGCCAGGTTTTTGAGGGAAGAGGGTTTGTCAAAGGACAGAATGGTGGGAAACGTGTTTCTCAGTGCTGATCCAACGTGGAAATCCCAGAAAATGTACAAGGATTGAATTTTCATGGGTTTTCCTGTCAGCTGCCCCTTGCAGGGGGCAGAGACCCAGATATCCCCTCACAACCAACACTGATTAGTGTTAATTTAGTGCTGCTTTGACTTCTAATTCTTTTATATAATTATTTCTATTAATTATATCCTTTTTTTTTCCTGCTGTTTCTTTGTTTGCACTCCCAGGGCTGCACTGTGGATGGCCATAAGCTGGAAGTGAAGCTCTCAGAAAGGGCTGTCAGGTAAGGTTCACCTCTCACCTCAGTAACATTTCAGCTGCACTAATCCTTGGCAGCTTCTTCCCCAGGATCTGCATCCTGAGGGGTGTGACCAGGAGTGCTCCAGCTGTTGAACACATCAGCCTTTGCTCTGCTTTACTCAGAGTCAGTTTTGCTTGAAAGGAAATAAAAAAAAAAAAAGGAATGAGCTGAAGTGGGGGCCCAAAAACGAACCCAAAGTGAGTACCAGGCAGAATTTTCTTCCCTGCTCAAGGAAAAACCCTCTGCTTTGGTGACAGTTCAGGCAGCACTGTGTGTTCCCAGGGGTTTAAAAAGTTCTTGATGTGAAATCTTCTCTGGGTAATGAAGTCTTTTGCTTGTTCATCTGAGAGGACAGGAGCTTAAGGTTAATATTCTGATCAAATCAAGAGAAAAACAGGTTTCTTGCTTGATAAAAAAGTTTGGATTTACCTCATTCTGTCTGGACAATCAGGCACAGAGGAATTGATTACTTGTGAGTGAATTTACTTGGAATTAGCCTCAGTTTTTAGGGATTCCTTCCTAATTCCTCACTCAGAACAGAATATTCTAACTGCAAAGTTGCACATTAATCCAGGTATTTGAATGTTGGTACCTAAACACTGTCCTTCAGACAGTCTGGAAACCCTATGGGAAGTGATACCTGTTAAATGTCAAAATTTGTCTGAAAATCTGGTTCCTGGGGACCACAAGTAGTCTGACAGCTCCCTGTGTCTGCACTTTGTATTTCAATTCTTTCATAAACCATTTTTTGTCCAGTTTGATTTTGAAAAGCCCTTCAGCAGGTATCCAGGCCACAAGGGGAAGTGCTTTGCTTTATGGAATAAGCTGCTGTCTTTTTGTGTTAGGTAAATTCTGACCATGTCCAAATGCAATACAATTCCAGAGGTAAAAAAAAAAAATTAATACGCCTTTACAAAATTCATTTGCTGTTTTATAAGCCAGGAAGAAAAAGTATAAAAATTAGCTTACATTAAGCTGATTTTTACAGATATATTCATTATGAAATGATGATTAAAGGGCAAGATTTGGTGACAAAACATGAGTTAGTGGCAAATGTGAGACGAGGACCTCAGCTGGAGCAAGATTTCATTTTCAGGTGTGGGATTTAAGGGTGTTTGGAATCTGATCCTTCTTGGTGTCCTGTGTGGCACTGCCACTGTCACAACCAAGGAGCTGGTGGCTCAATTCTCCACATTCCAAATGCTGAGGGAGCCACAGTTCACAGGGACTTTGCTGCTCCCTGGTCTTTACCTGCCCTTCCTTTGGCTTCCAGGCCTGCTGTGAAATCAGCCCGGAAGAAACAGACTGCCAAGAAGCAGAAAACTTCCAAGATCCTGGTCAGAAACATCCCCTTCCAGGCCACTGTCAGGGAAATCAGGGAACTCTTCAGGTAGGAAAGTGCTTTGTGGTGTCTGTGGGTTACTCTGGGGTGGAGCTGCTGGGATTTTCATACAGGTTCTTTCTCAGATTGTAAATATATTGTGAATTTTGTGTTGCCTTTGTGGAAGAAAACCAGGATTTTGGGGGTCACCTCTGTGTTCTGTGTGTCCTCAGCCTTTTGTGCTGTGATTTAAGCCTTGTTCCATCCTGAAAAATAAGCACAACTTTGTAAAAGGAAAGCCATCTTTACTGCTCCCAGGACAAGAATGTTTTACTCACTGCCCCTGGTCTCTGCTGTTGGTTTGCAGGAGGGATTTTTCTGCCAGCTCCTATCCACAGGGTGCTGTGCTGGCAGGTTGTTAATTATAAATACAGAAAATTAACAGGAGGTGGCCTCTGTGGGCCTGTCCTAGCTGAATCTGGGGGCTTTAGTCACAGCTGGGGTGTTTCTTTCCAAAGAGGAAGCTCAAGGTGTTGCTTAACCCTTTAAAACCTCCTCAGACCACACAGTGCAAAAGCCCCTGGCAGTGATTTGTTTGTGCTTCCCTGTGCTCATGGAATTCCACTCCTTTATTTGTGTGAAGATGTGGTTCCTGCCTGGCTGGGAGGCTGTTCCCTCCCAGGCTGTGAGGAGAGCTCTGTCTTTCAACACTCATTTGGGGTGAATTCCAGGGATTTCACTGAAGGGCAAAGCACAGCTTGGCTTTTGGACAGGGGTGTGATGATGGTCACAACAACAAGGTGCCTCAAGAAGAGCAGAAGGTTTTTCCTGTGCTGTGCAGCTTGGATGCTTTTGCTTCCATTCCACCCTGAGGATTTCAGGCAGGAGCCCTGGGCTGCCAGTCCCCATCATGCTGAGTTTCCTCAGCACGTGGAGCTCTGCTAATTTAAATCCCAACACTCTGAGCTGCAGGCGTGACCCCCGTAAAGCTGCAGCCAGTAAAGCTGGGACTGAGGTGAAGTTCAAGGCTCTGGGAGGGTTTGTACATCACAGGCACAGAGCCTGTGGGGGGCTTTTGCTGTGGGTTTTTTTCCCTCTGTCTTGTCTGGCACCTCAGAGCTGTAGAGAGGAGAGGCGGGGGGAACATCTGAGAATATTGCAGGGAATGTGCAGCTTCCAGCTGGGGACAGCACTCTTGGAGCTTCCCTTTCATTCACCTGGGGTGTTCAGAGCTGGGGTTTATCCTCAAAACAAAACCCAGCAGCTTGGGGGACACGTTCCTTTCACTCCTGCCCAAACCAGGCAGAGCAGAGCACTGCCCAACACCTCACTCACGCTCCTGGGTTGCTTTGTGTGGGCATTTAAAGCAGCTGCCTCTGCTCTGGAGCTTTGGGCTCGCTCTGCTTTTAGGAACCTGCCTCAGTTTGTCTTTTGTTAGGGATTTATTGGGAATGGCAGACAGTCCTGTGGCAGTGGAAGGGCTGGCAGGGCTGCAGGGGGCACTCTTAGCCTGCCCAGGACAGCCAGCTTGGGGACAGCAAGGGACAAGCCAGCCTGGGGACCACCGGGCCGCTCAGCCAGGCATCACCAACCACACAGGGTGACAGCCCCAGGTTTTACAGCAGGAGCATCTTCCCTATTGTTTAACTGCTCCAGAGCCACCTTCCAGCTGTGCAGCAGGAGAAAAAAAAAATACATTAATTTAAAAGTAAACAAATATTCATTTTAAAATAAATAAATAAGTATCAATTTAAAAGTAAATAAATATTAATTTTAAAATAAATAAATCTTAATTTAAAAGTAAACAGATATTAATTTTAAAGTAAATAAATAAATATCAATTTTAAAGTACACAAATATTAATTTTTAAAATAAATAGATATCAATTTAAACGTAAACAAATATTGATTTTTAAAAATAAATAAATCTTAATTTAAAAGTAAACAAATATTAATTTTAAAGTAAATAAATAAATATCAATTTTAAAGTAAATAAATAGTAATTTAAAAATAAATAAATATTAATTTAGAAATACATAAATATTTAAAAAGAAATATTCATTTATATACGTGTATTTATTTTATGTACACACAATTATATACATCTACACAGAATATATATATATGTATTACCCCAGAAAAATACATAGATTATGCCAATATTGTTGAAAAAATATCTACAACACGATATATGTGTGGAGGTATATTTATTTTGCACCCCAAACAGATATTTCCATGTTTTGAGCTTTGTCAGGGAACTCAGTCCCCCCTCTCAAATGGCCCCACGGAAGGTGTTGGTGACCCTGGCACGGCAGCAGAAGGGAGCTGGGTGCTCTGAATAGTGGACTTTTCAAGGTGCTGTGCCTGCTCAGCACTGGCAGTGCAGGCATCCCTGCCCTGGCTGCTGTTACACCTTTGGCTCTTGTTGTTTGTGGCTCCATCACTGAAATGCTCAGCCTTGCCCTGCCCCGCTGCCTGTGTCCTGCAGCAGCCTGGAGGAACTCCTTCCTGTTGGAATTTGGGGATACCAGGCTCTGTTTCTTGGTCTGGAGGAAGGTGGTGCTTAATTAAGGTGTTGGGGGCAGTCAGGAATGCTCTGACCATCAGCTCAGCTCCTCTGCCTGCAAAATAATCTTATTTTAGCCTCAGGTGCTGCCCTTCTCCCAGCCCAGCCCCAGTGGCTTTGCTGGCCTGTGACACTGGTTCAGAGCATGTCCTGCCACGTTCCCCTCGAGGTTCTGGCCTCTCTTGCACCCTCAAGGGATTTATTTATCTTTTTTTTTTTAAGGTAGGTGTTATCTTCTTCAGAGGGAGAAATGCTGTTCAATTATAGGGGCTGCTTTTGGGTGAGGTGTGAAGATTTAGCTTTTGTGGGTGTGGGGTTTTTTTCCACCCGTTTTTGTTCTTGATTAGATCCTGCTCCTCTCTTTACTACCTGGAAAAATGACAAAAAGGTAAATGGTGCTTAGTTCTTTGCAAAGAGCCACAGTTAGGGGGAGGAGAGACAAAGGGATTGCTATCCCATGGAGGCTGCTGATTTTTGCCACCAAATTGTGGGGCTTTTATGGCAAGACTTTTTTCAAAGGGAACTCTAGACGTGGCAAGCTGAATTGGAGATCTGTGAAAGGCCACATTTTCACAGATTGGAGCCCTGGCAATTTCTGAAAATTGGGCTCCTTTAAGAATCTATCACATGAGATCCATGCAGCCTTCACTGGGAGTTCCAATTAACTCTTTGTTTCAGAGCATCTCCTTCCATCCTCCTTCCCTCTGGCTGCACCAACTCCATGGAGATTGAAAATCTGTTTTGTAGGTGGTTTATAATGTTTTGAGGAGATGGGAGTTTCATTTTCCTCAAAAAGGGAATGATAAAATTTAGAAAAACACTTCTTAAAAGCTTCCTGCCCAATCCAAGGCACCCTGGGGGATGGACACAGTCTCAGGGTGTGCTCAGAGTTTGGCAGAGCTGCTGCTCATCCCACCAAAGGATGCAGTTCTTGGAGTTGTGTCTTTGGGGGATGAAGTTGTTTCTTCTTTTCTTTGCAGAATATATCTGAGAACAAAACTCTGCAGTTTGCAGTTGTTAGTTCCAGCCCTCCCCTGCCAATTAGCTGTGGCAGACAAAATTCAGAGGGAGATCAGTGTGGAAGGTGTTTTATCATCCCTCTGGCCATCCCTTGCCTTGCACCCGTAGGAACTGCAGACAAAGCTGGTAAATCACAAAATTATTATCAGCTGGGAGACTGGACTTTGACTAAAGAAGCAGCCAGCAGAAAAGCAATTGAAAGGTACTGCAGAGCAAAGAACAGGTTATCAAGTGCATTTATCTCCATATTCTGATTTTCCTACAGAGGAAGTAACAGTGCTGCTTGCAAAGACCTTTGGGGGTGGGTGTCTCTTTTCATTTTAACTCCTTTGCTGACTATTTTCTCTGCCTTGACAAAGACATGGCATTTATTGCATCTGGCAAAGCAAGTGGCTGGGCCTGATTAGGAGGAAAAAGAACTATTCCTTCTGATGGAGGGGGAAAAGTGAAGTGGGACAAGACTTGGGAGTCAGCCCCTTCTGGGAGAAAGAAAAAAAAATCCCTGCAGGGAGATGCAGTGGATAAACTGGCTAAGAGATTTTTTTTATTATTTTTTTAAGGCAGTCTTTATGAAGTTAATTTTATAAGATGATGCCTTTCACTTCTTCTGACCTATTATAATAAAGTGTAGTTACCAGAATGGGCTTTTCATTTCCCATTATAAAGGACACGGTGGGATAATGAATCCGTCTGTCAGACATGCTTGCTGTTCACACCTTTCTCCCAGTAATGGAGCCTACATGACTGGAGACAATTTCTCCTTCCCCTGTTGAAGATGTGGAAAATCTCTGCCTGGTGAAAGACACAGGAGGAGAAAGAAAAAAAATTTTTGAGGGGAAAACATGTGAGTTTGTTAAGCAAGTGCTGGGCAGAGTTAATGAGGGCATTCCACGCAAACAGGATGTCCAGTGCTGGCAGGATTTTGCTTTTAAAACCTTTCATGTTGGGCTTGGAATGGCTCAAAACCAACTGCTGCTGCTTCTCAGCTGCTTGAATTTTGTCTCCATGAAAGCCTAAAGGCTTGGGGACAGCTGCAGAAGTGGCTAGGAGCATCTCCCTGGGGTGTGAGGGGCTGCAGGTGCTTTGGGAGAAGCCAGGAGGAGACACCCGAGCCAGGACAGAGCTGCTGCTGTGGCAGAAGGAACAGGCAGGGCAGGGGAATCACTGCAGTGACACCTCTGCTTGTCCCAGGGTGCTCTGCCTGCAGGAAGGCAGTGCCCAAAAATGACTCTTGGGGAAGCAGAAAGGCCCTGGGGGAGCAGCTGGGCACCCTGGGCTTGGATCCCACCTTGCTGGCCTCCCCTGAGGGCTGCAGGGGCTGTACGATGATGTGCACCTTGCCTGGAGGCACAGCTCAGGTGGAACCATGCTGGGAGCAGGAGGTGTTTGAGGGCTCAGAGGTGCAGTGACAGCTGGAAGGGCCCTCTCAGCTGGGTGTGGTGGTCAGTGGGATCAGCACATGGTGTTCTCCAGGAAACGTGAGCTCCCCAAAGCCCTCCCCAGGCTCCTGCTCCAGGCCTGGGGTTCTCATGTGGTGTTTGGCATCCCAGCACAGGTGTGGGTGTGCTCTGGGGTCTCCAGCACACTCCCAAGCCTTGTTTTGGCCTGTCCTTTGGGATAAACAACCTTTTAAGGCTGCATTTCCAGGGGTGCAGCCCCTGCTGGGAGCTCTGGGCCAGGGCTGCTCCTGAGGCACAGGGAAGGCACAGAGAATGTGGTGCTTTCCCTAAATGCTGGATCCCAGCTCCTCATTGCAATGCAAGGGCTGTGCTGGGCTGCTCAGTGTGTGAGGAGGAGCCTGGCTGCCTCTGGGGGCTGCAGGATGCTGCTCTGGGCTGAGGTTTTCCACCCTGGTGTGCCTCTGTCACTGTCTGCTGTGGGGTCCCACCCGTGCTGTTTGGAGGTTCTCGCAGGAATTGCACCTCTGGATGTGCTGAGTTTGTTTTTTGGATAAAATGAAGCTGCCTGCTTGATGTGTCCCTCTGTCCTGGCTGAGCTCAGCCCAACTGGTTGTTTTTAGTGACTTTGGTTTGCAAGGGGGATAAAGACAGATGTGGAGCTGTCAGAGAGAGTCCAGAGGAGGCACAGGAGAGAACCTCCAGGGCCACCTCAGAGCCCCTTCCAGGGCCTAAAGGGGCTCCAGGAGAGCTGGAAGAGGGACTGGGGACAAGGGACAGGACACAGGGAATGGCTTCCCCCTGCCAGAGGGCAGGGCTGGATGGGAGATTGGAGGGTGGGGACCCCCTGGCACAGCTGAACCACCCTGTGCCCTCTGGCCTTCCCCACCTTTGGGCTGGAGCTCCTGCACAGCTGATCCAGGTGCAGCCCTTCACCAATCCTGTTTCCATGCCCAGGCTGCAGGGCCAGGGGATGTGGCACAGGAAAACACAAGGGTGCAGGAGCTTTTTGGGAAGCAGCTTGCAGGAAGGTGCACCAGCCTCACGAGCTGCAGGTAGGGATGCAGGGATCTGCTGGGCTGCTTTATTGCTCTTGCTATGTCAAACAGCAGAAATTTAACTCATTTCATTTCCCCCCCCTTCTTCAAGTCTCCTCCTTGTGTGCTGGAAACCCAAAGACAGCAGAATTGGGTTGATATTCAGAGCCCAGAAATGGAACTGGCCACTTTAATTTGGCCACTCTCCAAAGAGAGCCATGGGCTGGGGGAGAGGGAAATGGGTTTGCAGAGCTGGTTTTCAGTTTGAATCATAAAGGTGTTTAACATAGATAAGGAAATGTTTAACTCTGTGTTATCTTAGCAAAGTTGCTTTAAAAGGTGGCTCTTTCCAAGAGCAGAAGGAAGATTTTTTTTTTTTTCCCAGCACATCCCTTTCCTGGGTTTGAATATTCATTACATACTTGATTTTTATATTTATTTTTTCCCCCTTTCTCTGCTCTCCACATACTCCAGGTCCCTTTTCTGCCCACCTGGATTTGTCCTGTGCAAAATGAAGGGAATTTCTGGGCTGCTTCCTCCTGACTCCTGCCACAGCACCTCTCTCCAGGGCATCCAGCTGAGCTTCCCCAGGGAACTTTAATTAGTTTTCCACACAAATTCCACTGCTCAGCAGTGTAGAGGGGCTCAGGGAGGTGGGGAAGGGGCTGCTTTTGGAATGTCTTGTTCAAATTCCACTCTAGCATTTTTGCTTTGGGGGTTTTGCCATTTTTTCAGGGCAAAAAAAAAAAAAATCAGATGTGGGCAGGGAGCAAAAACCAAAGGCTGCTTGTGCTGTCTGCTGGAAATAACCCACTCAGGGTTCTTAGTGTTATAAGGTCTCTTTTTGTCTGAATTAAGAAGAGGATGTGTGTGTCTAAGAAAGGAAAAATAATGGGATTTTTTGGGGGTTTTTTTGCCTTATATTGTGGCCAGTTCTTGTCTCTTCTCTGAGCTGGCCCTTTGGGGGCTGGCAGCTGGGGCCTGCACAATCTGTAATGCTGAAATTACACTGGGCTAACTTTGGAGCTCGTGTCTCAGCCTTTCATCAAGGTACAGCCAAGATCATTATTTCCTTGCTCTTAAAATTCCTCTGTCTGTTGGATTTCTTAACTCCAGTTCTTTGCTGGTGCTGCTGATCCATCCACCCCCCATCCTTCACTTGTGTGGGTATTTTTCAGTCTCACTTCACGGGAAGGTCCTGAACAAGCCTCTAATGAATCACAGCTTTCTCCTCACGGTGACATCGTGTCCTTTATTTGCATCTCTGTTTGCATCATTATTTTTTAACCTCATGCCTGCTGCAGCCTTTCTCCCTCTGCCAATCCAGGAGATTTTTTCAGCCTTGGGATGTGATGGCAATTAAATCCCTTCCCTTGCACAGTCTCTCACCTCTCCTGAGGCAGCCCCTGTGCCCAGGGCCTTTGAACTGTGCTGGCTCCTGCAGCTGCTGGCACCAGCAGCATTTCTGTCTGTGCTTTGGTTTTCCTGAAGAAATCAAGTTGAGGCAGATCAGGATGACCATCTGTCTTCTCACCTCTCTTTCCTCCTCCCCCAGCAGCAGCCTGAGCACTTCCAGGCATCTGGCAGAAGACAGGGGATCTTAAATTTGCTGCAGTTAAGTTCAGGAGGAAGCTGCTGAGCCTTGTCCTCCCAGGAAGGTGCTGTTGTGGGACTGACCCATCCAGGGATTCACATCAGCTGCCCATGAGGATGGGATGTCTCTTCTGCCCACATTCCCATTTATTAGGAAGTTGGAAAACTGCTTTTAGTTCTGCTGCCCATCAGTGATCTGTGCACATCAGGCTGTCCCCTCGTGGGTGGCTCTGGGCCTCCTTCAGCCCCTCACCTTTTTCATTTTTTTAAAATTTTTTTGGCATCTCTTTGTGAAACCTCACTTGGGAAAGCAGCAACGTTGACTTTTCCCAGCCCAGGAGTGCCAATCTCAGCATCTCATCAGGCTGGGGCTGCTCACAGGCAGCACCACTGAGATTTGTGCCAAAATTCACCCCCTAAATCCCATTTCAGGTGGGCTGCGTGGCCCTTCTCTGCTTCTCTTCAACACAACTCTTGCTCTTGCTCCCATGCCAGCAGCTGAGGGGTTAAAAGAGTCTGGAGGGGGGGTGAGGACGAGGTGTTTCAGCTGCTCATTACTCACTGCCAGCTTCCCCCAAAATCATATTAATTTCACGCTGTCACGCAGGACTGCGCTGTCTGTGCCGTCAGCACGGAGGGTGACGGGGCTGGGGGGAGCCTGGCTGCCCTCACCCCCACCCCTGGGTGCCCCCATCCCCACCCTGGCTGCCTTTTGGGCCTCTTTCCTCCCCCAGGGACCCACCCAGGTGGGGCTGGAGCCGCTCACCTTGCAGGGGGATCTGGGGAGAGCTGTGTGCTGCCTCCCGTTGATGGTTTTCCACCCCGCTGCTCGTGCAAAAACCCCATGAAATTGGGTCTGCTGCAGCAGGGAGGTGTGGAGGAGGGAAGGAGGGAGGGAGGGGGGCTGCCAGCCTGCCCTGCTCTACCTGTGCTCACCAAGGATGCTGACTAAAAGTTGCTTTTTAAGCACTCTCCTCCCTTTTTTTTAATGCCAGCGAGCGCAGCCCAGCTCTGCCTGTGAAGATGGAGCTGCCTTTGCCTCCTGTCTGATTTCTCCCCCTTTTCTGCTGGTTGCTCACTGCATCTGTCACCTCTGCAGGGACTTCCTGCCATCAGCTGGGGCTCTGACAGCTCCCACACAGGCTCAGCATTGCTCAGCTCACTCTCTGTGGCAGACATCCTGCTCTGTCCCCTGACATTTTGGGTGTCATTGCCCTGGAGCCCCTCTCACCTTTTTTCCAGGTGTGTGCTGTTTTTTTTTTTTTGTGGGTTGTGGCTGGAAGGATGATTCCAGTTTTCTCTCATTGTGGCCACACTTCTTGGAGCTCCTGGCAGGAGGGGTTGGATGAGATGGTCTCCAACCCAAACCATTCAGTGATCCTGGGAAATATCTGTCCTCTCCATCCAGCACTTCCTGAGCTGGGTGGAGAGCAAAGAGCTTTCCATGGACTGGAGTGGAAACATCATCACTGAATCCTCTGGTGGCTCAGACAGTGCTTGTACCAGTCACTCCCTGTCCTGTCTTTTGGGGCTGTTCCAGGTGACCTGTAAGGACAAATCCCTCTGTGCAAAGCAACCTCTGAGCTTTGCTTTGTGGTGGGTTGGCAAGGGGTGACCAAAGGGAGCAGGAGGGGAGAGTCACCATCACAGCTTGGGCAGCAGCCACAGCTCCAGTTTTGGGCACAGGATGGGCAAATGGGACAGCTGGCAGTGAAAATACCCCTGTGCTCCCAGGGCTTTCCCAGCAGGAGCAGAAAAGGGATGTTCTGCTGCCTCTGGAGCGTGGTGGCTCCCAGCCTGCTCACCCAGGAGCTGCTCTGTGCCTGCCTTTAGTGCTTTGCTGTGCTGTGAGCCCTGGCAGGTGTCACCTGTGGCCAGGCTGGGCTCTGGGGGACAAGGCTGAGCTCAGGAGAGCTGGGCAGGCTCCCTGTGTTTGAGTCACCACCACAGCTGCCACATTTGATCTTCCCTCTGTGTTTCTCTGTTCTCCTGATGAAAATAATTAATCAGGTTATTTTTCTAAGTCATCCTGCAGCTTTACAGGGACAAGACTTAAATAAGGATTCTCTTTAAAAGCAGAGCTGTGTTAAAATAGCTGTGTGCCTATAAATACCTCATTGCTTCTATATTTATTCTCCAGCTCAGTGCAGGAGGTTCTGCAGTTGAATATGAGATATATTTTTATTTTTTTGGATTGTTGATGCAGCTGGTATCTTAACAGCAAGGCTGCCTTCTCCAAAGGGCACAACTTTGGGTTCCCTCTGTGTTTCCTAGTTGTTAGTTGTACAAATTTCCTCATGTCTTTGGAAGGAGCTGGCTCCTGAGAATCCTCCAGGAGCAGAGATTTGCACCAGACCCTCCTGTGAACACTATTTTTAGCATAACTTTTTTTTTTTTTTCTTTAACCAGATCAGGATTTTCACAAGAGCCCAGGAGAGATAAATCCCCAAATCTCAGTGCGGTCAGAGATTTGAAACCCTTTGAAATCCTGACCCTCTGGTGCTCAGGGCAGTGACTTGGTGGCTCCTAAGCCCTGGTCCTGCAAGGTGTTGCGTGCTGGGAGAATTGTGGCTTAGGCCTGGGAGCTCTGAGAGGGGCTCTGCAGGCAGTGGGAGCCTCTTGTTGAAGGCTGTGCAGGGATTGAGGTTTCATGAGGGTTGGGATATCAGGGGTTGTGACTGCAGCATTTGTACAGCTCAGGGACAGCTGCCAGGGGAGTGTGGGGTGGTCCTGGGAGGGGATGTGGGGGGAGATGTCCTGGTGGAGCTGCTCCTTCCTCCACCAGACTTGAATCTGGGTTTTTTGTCTCCCCCAGCAAAAAAAACCCCAAAACATACAGTAATAACTATTAGGAGTAACTAGCATTACTAGTAGGATTAAGAAGGAAGATGTTGGATAGGTGAAGTGAGGGAATTGAGAGTGGCTGGCCCATGACAGCAGAGAGGGGACAAGAGCCCTGCTGTGACCAGAACCAGCTCTGTAAGATTGCCCAAGAGAAGAGAAGCAACAACAACAACCTGAATAATATTAAAGTGGGATTTTCCACCTCCATCCTGGTTTGGGGTGACCTCTTCCATCACACATCCACCAGTTACCTTTAAATCCTCTGAGTCACCAGCTCAGACTCTTTTGGAGTGGCTTTGAACTCCCAAACTCCTGTCAGTGTTCAAGTTCAGCAGTGATGCTTAACCCTAGGGCTGCCTAAAGCTTGTGGTGTTCCCTGTGCCAGCTCTGCCCCTTCCCCTGTCCCTGAGGAACTGGAAATTGTAGGCATTGAGGTGTAAAATTTCAGGAGGAAATCTATTCCTGCTTTCATTAAACAGTGAATCATGGCTGTCTTTAAAGCATGGAAATAACTGTGGAGGATAGGCAAGGTGTCTTTTCCAGGAGGTGTCAGTGAGTCCTCCCTGCTTTTCCTTGATGTCACCAAGTCTCAAATAGATTTATGGCAAGGAGTGGATTATAAAAGAATACTTCCCAGCCCAGTGGTGGAAAGCATTGTGATTCCTTCCACCAGCCAGGACCAGGAAGCAAAGCAGGGCGTGTGCAATAGGAGGGACATCCTGGGATCTCACCTTGCAGTCAGACCAGAGGAAAGATGGGAACAAATCAGGAGATGATTATGTCCATCCCTCCATCCTCAAGGCGTGTCAGGCTGCTGGGTGTGGGGCTCTGCACATCCCATCTCCTGCTGCAAGGGCTCCAGGGCTCTCAGTCCTTTCTTCCACACTAAAATTCCAGCACAGGAGCTGGCTCTGGAGGGAGGAATGATCACACCATAGTAACTGCACCTGGCTCCTCCAGGAGCTGGGAAAGATCCTCATGGATTGGGAGGAGCTGCAAGGGGACACGGTGCTGCTCCCCCCAGCACAGCAAATCCAGGGAAGGGAAAGGCCCCTTTTCCCACCAGCCTTAATTTAAAGCTGATTTCTCCTGATGTTAAAACCTCCCAAAGTGGGATTAAACGTGGCAAAATTAAGAAACCAAACCTGCTCGCAGCACCTGCTTGGAAATGACTTAAGTGGAGGGATATTAAAATTTTAAGACTTGCTGCTGTGCTGGCTGATGGGAGGATTTAAAAAAAAATAATAATTACTGTTGTGGGTTGGGTTTTTTTTTCCTTTCTGCTTGGTTTTCAGGATTGGTTTCTGTTTAGCGTGCGGCCTAATTGCGTAATTACATGATAGACTGGAGTAGAATTTAGTGTGTGTAATACCAGTTATAAAGAAGAGCCCTAATTATGTAGATCTTCTCAGGTAAATAATACATCAGGGGCATGGAGTGGCCTAATTACTGTTCTGAAAACCTGCCTAATGACTAATTTGCTTGGAATTTCAGAACGCTTTTGATAAGGTCCCTCATAAGCAACTGTTAAGGAAAAATAACTCGGGAAGGGATAAAATGTTTTGCTGTGTTTTTTAAACAAGCCAGTTAAGCCACAGGAAGCAGCCACTGCCTCCTGCTCCAGCATCTCGAGGAGAGGGAAAAGCCCCTGGCTGCCTCCTGCTTTGGGGCCAAAGCTGTTATGTTCCTGATCCTGCTTTGCCAGGAGCTCCAGGGGAGGCTGCTGCCACTAAAAATGGGATTTGTGGGTGAATTCCCAGCTCTTTGGAAGAAGCACATCCATGTCCACATAGTCCCTGGCACTTGCAGCAGTTGTGGCGTTGGGCATCTAAATAATTTTTGAAGATCTGTGCCAAAATTTGATAAATCTGGGAAGAGCTAAACTTGGAGTTTTCCCCAGGCACCGAGGGAGTGAGGGCAATGCAAGACCAGGACTGTTCTCTAGTGGATCTCATGGACTTCCTGCAGGAGGAGGGAAGTCCAGAGCTGGGAGCAGCAGCAGTGTTACTCCAGGGAGTGTGTGAGGTGCTGCAGGGAGGGCAGCCTGGCTTTGGACCTGCCCCAGGAGCCTCTGGCAGCAAGGACAGCTCTGCCCAGAAAACTGGGAAGGGGGAAGGGAAGAGGGAAAAGGGAAGGGAGAAGGGAAGGGAGAAGGGAAGGGGGAAAGGGGGAAGGGGAAAAGGGGAAGGGAAGGGGTCTATGGCTTGGGGCAGGCAGCAGCACAAGGAAGAAGAGGCATCACACAAAGCAAAACCCAGCTGTGCTGCAGCAGCAGATCAAGGGGCCTCCAAACAAAGACAATGCTCCTGGGCAAGGAGGAGAGGGAGCTGGAAAAACTGATGATCCATGGAGGAAAGGACAAGTGCAGACGTGGCTGTCCCGTGTCCTGCTGGCTTTTCACGTGGATTTTGCAGGTGCTTTGAGTATCCAGCAGGACTGGCCAGCTCAGGGAATGAAGGATCAGCTTTGCCCTGGGGACCTGCTCCCTGGTGTCACTTCCTCTGTGGGCCAGGGGGACACTGGGACCCCTGCTCTGCTGCCAAATCCCTCCACCCACGGCTCCACCAGAGCTGGAGGGAGCCACAGTTTGACTTGGCTCTGTGAGGATCCAGAGCTTTCCCTCCCACCTTCTCCTTCTGTGCCTTCATTTGCTGATTTTCAGAGGTGAAGGAGACATTTTTGTTGCTGCTGCTGATAATGGTAATAGGGGAGATGGGTGCCAGATTAATTCCTGAACTCTCTAACAGGATTTAAGCTAAAAAGAGAGGAAGGCTTTTTTTCTTTCCCTCCTTCCCTTTCCCTTCCTCCTTTTCAGATATTTCCTGTGCCGGGGATAACAACACCAAGGAGTGTTAAATTGGCTCTGAATGTCCACCCCTGGCTGTCCACATTCTTGTAACGATTTCATTAGCTTGAATTATCCACGTTATTTTCTTGTAATGGGATTAGCTGTCCTGGAGTCAGCTGAAGTCCTGGAGCAGGAGGCGGGAGGGCCCTTCTGCTGCCTATTCCATTAACTCCCTCATGCAGGGGGTGGAACTGGCCATGGCTCAGCCCAGGGGCAAAACCATTTGCCAGGGTCCTGCCTTCCTCTCAAGGAGGAAGAAAGAGGGAAAAAAAGGACCATTATTGTGGGGTTTTTTTCCCTCCTCCTTTTAATCAGCAAATGGGTGCAGAGGCAGAGACCGGCAGGGCCGTCGTTTTTTTCTGTTTGGGGAGAGAAAAGAATCAAATGAAGAGGAGCATTGCAAAGGGATTGAGTGAATTCTGCCTGCTCTTAGGGCTGAGGCTGTGTGCAGGGCGGGGAGGGGAGGGCTGGTGTGTATTTGGACTGTCATCCCTGCCCAGAGCCATGTGGGATGAGCTGCCTGGCTCATCTGCCTGAGCTCCAGCCCCGGGGCTGCCAGCAGGCACCAGGGGGGATCTGGGCAGGGCTGGCATGGGAGGGCAGCAAGAGGAGAGGAGGAGGAGGAGGTGGTGGCAGTACCCAGGAGAAGCTTGGCAGCCTTGGTTAAGGTTTTCATGATTGGTTTTTCAGCGTGGTTTTGCTGTTTTGTTTTCTGTGAAGAAATAGGAACCAGAGAGGGGGATTTAGGAGTGCTCTGTGCAGTGGGACCTCTGTACACGTCTGCAGAATGCTCAGGGTGGTTTTTGTGGTTGTTTTCCAAGGTGTTCTGTGGTTTTGGCAGATTCATGGTGTCAGTTGTGCTTTCCCCCTCAGAACGTGGCAAGGCAGGAGTCCTTGATCAGCTCGTGGCTTGGGGTGCACCAAGATCAAGTCAGATGAGCACATCTGTGTGTTTGGGACTTGAAAATACCCATCAGGGGGTGGGCAGGTCTGGCCTGTCCCTAGGACTTTGCAGTTTAAATGCTGCTCTTTGAGACAGGGAAGGAGTTAAAATGGAGGGAACACTTCCCAGCTGGAGAGATCATTACAATTTCTTAGGAAGAAATTATTTGGGAAAAACTGTTCCCTGTGAGGGTGGGCAGGCCCTGGCACAGGGTGCCCAGAGCAGCTGTGGCTGCCCCTGGATCCCTGAAAGTATCCAAGGCCAGGCTGGATGGGGCCTGGAGCCACCTGGGACAGTGGAAGGTGTCCCTGCCCATGGCAGGGGGTGGGACAGGATGGGCTTTAATGTTTCTTCCAACCAAACCACTCTGATTCCACATTTACCCTGATCTGGAGCTGCCTGTCTCCTTCACAGCTGCCTGAAGGTTCTCTGCAGACCAGGGAGGAGGGAAGGGGAGGGAAGAGGTTTTCTGGAGCCCACCTGTGTGCCCATTCCCCTCTGGGCTGTGCTGGTGAAGGATGTGCAGGCTCCTCCTGGTGACCAGGCAAAGCCAAGTGAGCTGTCTCCCGAGCTGGAATGTGCAGTTTAATAGCAATATAATGTCCTATAATTAGCAGGCAAAGGACTTGCCTCCCAGCTGGCCTGTGCCAGAAGGATATAATTACAATCCCAAGGAGTGATGTTCCTCTGACCTACAGCCAGCTTGCAGTGAAGAGGAGAAATCTCCTTTTCCTCCCTGTGTTCAGCCAGGAAAGCAGGATGGCAGCTGGAAGAGCTGCCAAAGCAGCAGGAGAGCAGCTGATAGCCAGCACTGCCGTGGAGAAATGCTGCAGCTCTTGTGGGTGGGAGGGAGGGGATATCCCTGCTGGCATCCCTGGGATGCACCCTGTGTTCCTGCTGAGCTTGGAATGGGTGACTTGTCAAAGGAGAGCTCGTGGCTGTCTCTGTTCTGCAGCCCTGTGGATCGTGGCTCAGCCAGGGCCACAGCACAGGCTTTTTCTGGTTTCCCAGCAAATCTGGATAGGCACACAACAAAGGTTCTCGTTCAGGAAATAGGAGTTGCAGTGTTTGTGGAGGCTGCCATCCCTCCCAGCCAACAGCAGGAGAAGGTGCCAAGCCTGGGAGAGCAAGGCATGAGGACAGAGCTGCCAGCCTGGCTGCCAAGGCCTGCAGGGAGCCTTCCACACCTCTGCCCTCCCCTCCTGGTCCTGTTCCACCTGGGATTTCAGAGAAGAGCTGCTGGACACTGTTTTTCGTGGCTCTGTGGGAAGGAAGCTGGGAGGAGCTGTGTGCATGGCAGGTCACCAGGGGTTCTGCCCTCCTGCTACCTCTGCAGCAAAACTCTGCTTTTGGCCCTCCCAAACCTTCCTGTATTAATTGTGAGCTGCTCCATGGGGGTTTCACAAGAGATCTGGGATTGCTGCACACTGAAATCCCATCCCAGTGTGGTGCCACCAGGAGCTGTGGGGGTGTCCTGCCAGAAGTCCAGCTCCAGGCCAGGCACAGGGGGCTCATCAGGACTGAGGTTCAGGTCTTGTGTAAAGTTAAGCCAGGCTGACTGCAAACAAATCAATGTCTCAAAGCCTTGAAAGGGCTTTGTTCCCACAACCACCAGGTCCTTTAACCCTGGTGTAGGGGCTCAGGAGCACTTGGAGAAGGCAGGGATGGGTGGGTGAGTATAAATCCACAAAGCCACTCTGGTTTCACACTCACTGATGCTGGAAACTTCCCTGTAACCCATCCTGCTTGAGGGAAGGAGCCTGGCCTGGTGCTGTGCTCCGTGCTGGCAGCAGGATTGCTGATCTCTGCCCACTTTGAGAGGAGAGAGGCACCACCACCAAGAGGAGCCCCCACCCTGGGCTGCCTGTGGGTTTTTTCACTCCATCTGTGCCCATCAGAGCTCTGAGCTGGAAGGGGAAGGAGCTGGCAGTGCCACCAGCTCTGTCTTGCTGTGACCTCCAGAGCCATCCCAGCTCCTGGGAGCACATTTTCAAACAGCTCCATGAGATCTTCTGGAAAAGCTGCTTCCCTCCCTCCCTTGCCATTATGCTCTGGTGTCACTGGGTGATGTCTCCATGCTTTTCCTCCTCCTGTGCCTTTGCCCATGGCACAATCCATGCACGGCCATCCCGAGCCTGGATGCAGCTGGAGTGGGAGCAAACGTGTCAGCACCTGGCTTCCCTCTGGCTTCCCTGGCTACGGGAGTGTTGGCACTGCAGGGGGGAATTGGCTTTCCTTCTGCCTCTCTCTCTCTCCCCCCACCAAATCCAGGAGAAATAATTGGAAAAGAGAGGTGTGAGTCTGTGCCTGGCACCGGCGAGGAGAACATTAAAGGCCGGTGCTCAGCGCTTCATTCGCAGCTCCCGGGCTGGTAATTGCTGTGTTGTGGTTTCTAATTAGCGCCGCAGTGGGGGGGACGCTGTTCCCCTGCACGGCCCTGTGGGGTCAGCCCTGTCCCCTCGGCTTCCCTCACCCCTCCACCTCTCCTGTTCCCCCATCCATCCCTCTGGAAGCCCCTGCTGGCTGCAGAGGAAAAGCTGGTGGCCAGCCCTGCTCCGCAGCTGGATCAGATCTCCATCCCTCCACACCTCTCTCCACGTGTGGGTGGCTCGGGCTGCTCTGAGCTGGGCAGGAAGGAAGAGCCAGTTTCTCCCAGCTCTGCCCAGGCTGATGTGGGTTCTCTGGGACCCCAAATCCAGAGCCTTCCTGCTCCTCTGGGTACCTCCTGGCCCATGCTGGGCACTGGATCTTGGTGTCAAAATGACACGTTGGTGTTTCAGTACACACACTGAGCCTTGTCTGAGACCTCCCTTTGGGCAAATACTCTGCTCCTGTTCCTTCAGCAAATATTCTGCAGCCCCCAGGCAATGTCCTTGATATTTTTCATGGAGAGAGGGAGAGACTGGAGCGTACCCATGGCTCCTACCTCCCATTTTTCCTATCTAGACAGCCACTTCCATGGCTCAGCTCTCTCCTTGCCTCTCCCTTCACCCAGCTGCAGCATTTGAGGTGCTCCAGGCATTTTTGGGAGTCCCTGTCACCCCCACCCCTGTGCAGGAGGATAGGAAACCACAGGCTGGGAGCACTCCCAGCAGCTGAGGCTGCTCCCTCTGCCGTGCTGGGTTTTGTTTGTTTGTTTGTTTGCGTAGCTGCAGCTCGGAGGGGGCAGGAGGGAGAGAGGGAGGGAGGGGAAGCACCGAGCGGGGAGACAGACGTGCGGATTCATTTTGAAGCTTCATAATGGTGCATTTACACACCACGTTGCCTAAGGAAATTGGGTGGATGAATGCCTGGTCATGCTGCCAGTGCAGCAGGTTAACTCCCAGGATTTAGCTTATATCATTTCACGAGAGCTTTTATGGCCTTTACTGTGTTTATTCCCAGGTGCTCTTTGGCACTGCTGTATCCCAGGCTCCTTTTGTGTATGCACGCCCGTGTGGAGATTTTCAAATAAAATAACACATCTCTTCAGACCTGGGCCACATTAAATATTTATTGCCTGCAGTTTGTGCATATGTGTTTGATAAATGGGTGCGAGGGGAGGGGAGGAGAAGGGGAAGCAGGAGCTTGGCAGCAGGAAAGCGCCGGCTTTGTCCTGGAATTCCTCCAGGGGATGGCACTGAAGAGGGGTGTCCAGCTTGTGCTGCCTTTGGGGCTGTTTTTTAGGGGGGTTGGACAAAGTGGGATGGCTGCATGCTTTGGTGCTTGAGCCATAAGTTCTGTCTCTGGGACAGGAACCCCCTTATCTCCCCATTCTTGGCTTTCCACTGACGCTGCAAAACTTGTCTGAAATGCTGTTGGATATGGAGGTTGTCGTGGTCTGCTGGATTCGCCTGTTTGCCTTTCTGCATCCAGAAAGCTCAGATAAAACCAGTTCATTCCAGCACACAAGCTGCAGGATGGGAGAGGCTGGAGGGTTAGAGCGAGGAAATCCAATCATCAAAAATGCCCAGGATCCCTGGAGTTGGAGGGATGACACCTCTGGGGATGGGAGAGCTATTCTGGAGACAGCACAATTCCCTGTGGGGCCATGCACTGTGTCCTTCCTGTGCACTCCAGCCCCTCTGTAAAGGTGCAGATAAATCTGTTTTGGTGGGATTTGAAGCAGCCCTGATCACTTGGAAATGCTTTACCCACCCTGAGCAGGGCATGGCATTCTGGCTGGATCTCCTGAGGGAAGGAGCAGCAAAGCAGTTATATTAAATAAGTTTTTTTATGTTGTTAAGGTTTGTATCCAAAATGATCCTTGAAATCCAGGCTGAGTTTTTAGGTTGTATTTGCTATGGAAATGGGGCTTGCAGGGAAGCAGAGGGTCTGCAGGACACCTGGAGCAAGCCTCACCTGATGGGAGTGACCCACTCAGTGTGGCTCTGCAGCTGGCAGTGCCAAGGTTTGTGGGAAAGGGGTGACTCTTCCCTTCATCTCACACAGTCCCTGCTTTTCCTTGGATCCACAGCACCTTTGGAGAGCTCAAGACTGTCCGGCTGCCCAAGAAAATGGCAGGAACAGGATCCCACCGGGGCTTTGGCTTTGTGGATTTCGTCACCAAGCAGGATGCCAAGGTGAGCTGTGCTCCTCCCTGCCCTTGTGGCACTGCCCCAGGTGGGGAGGGGAGCCTGGAGGCTCTGTCCCACTGAGCCTGAGCCCAGGTTTGGGGCAGGCTGGTGGCATTCCCCAGGAAAGATGAGCTGCATTCCCCAGGAAAGCTGCGCTCAGGCTGAAATCCCCACGTGGGCAGCAGCAAAACCCACAAGCAAAACCCTAATGGGGATGATTTCAGTGCAGCTGATAAAATAACTCAAAATTCTTGGTCATACAGAAAGACAGGAGCTGATTTTTCAGGTTTGTCAGCAGCAAGGTGAGACAGGATGGTTTTGACTCAACATTAACACATCAGGAAACCTCTGCACATGTCCCACCTCTATCACCACCTGGATTTTAGGAGAATTTTTGATATTGTGGCTGTTTCCTAATTTATAACCTGTGCAAGGCTTGTGTTCACCAGTTCTTCTGTGTGTTTTGAGAGCTCCCTGTGAGCAGCCTTACCCTGCTGCTTTCCCAGTGCCACAGGATCAGTAGTTATGAACAGTTCATTTATTCTTTGAAAGCTTTCCTACACCTTTAACTTCCGTGCTTTTAGCAGAAACGAGGGGATTGCAGCCTCTCTGATGGTATCCTGCCCTTATCCTTTGCCAGAGGTTCTGGAGCAGGGTGGATGTCATCCTGCTGCTGATTCCTGGTGATTTGTGCAGGGTCTGGAAGGGAGTGGCTGTAAGCACAACCCACAGGATGTCTTTGCTGGAAGGAAGGGACCACATGAGCCTCCAGAACTCCAGATTTTGCAGACTGTGAGCAGAGATGGAGGAGAGAGGAGGGGGGAGCCAGCCAGAGCCTGTGTTTATGTTTTTAGACAGCATTCATTGATCCAGGATCACAAGGGACTATTAGATCATCCCTTCCAGCCTGACCTCCTGTATAACACAGTACATGGAGTTTCTTTGTTAGTCCTGTATTGATCCTAACTCAAACTTCCCTCTGCTCAGCCTCCCTCTTCCCCCTGGGGGTGCAGGGATCCCCCCAGGAGCCTGGCTCCTCTCCCTGCACCTTGAGCTGTGCCTGTGGCTCTGCTCAGAGCAGCTTTGCTTTCACCTCTGCTTCACTCCACACTCATTCAGGCTTTGTTCCTGGGGTCTGAATTAATCTTTTCCCAAGGAAACTTTGGATGGAAAGGCACATAGAGGGACCAGGCTGGTTCTTTACTGCTGCTCAGTTTGGAGGGGTGTGAGGCAGCACCTGCTGCTCTCTGGGGGAAACAGGCACAGCCTCAGTGTTTGCCTCCCATCCCTTTTTATCCCCTCAGGGACTGATTGCAGCTGCAGGACAAATCTCAGTGACAGGTAGCCCATCTATGGTGAGGGGAGAGAGCCAGGCAGGGCTCTGGCCCGGGGCACTGCTCCCAGAGCTGATGGAGGGGAGCGTGCAGGGAGAGAGCTGCCCTGTGGAAGAGCTCTCAGCGGGGTTTTCTTCTTTCCCAGCAAAGCAGCTCTTCTTCCTTCTTCATATTTTTTTTTTCCACCCTCATCTCTTTGAGGGATTTAATTGTCTCACAAGTGGCACATCAAGTACACTCCATTGGCCGTCTGGAAAAGGATGCACGGTGTATTGATGAATAGGATCCTGAATATTGTAAACACGCTCATAATTGGCTTAGAGTTTATTGCTGAGTGAAATGAGAGAGGAGGGGAGTGGGCCTGGAGACCTCTGAGCTGAATAGCTCTGACTGTCAGTGATGCTTTTGCTCAGAGTGGTAATCTGGAAATTGCTTATAAGCATCTTATAAAACATGATGGGTTTGTAATAGAATAGTTAGGCTGCCTTTGTTGGGCATTTAAAGCCTGTGACCTCCCGTGTTTGTCTTTTTCTCTGAACAACCACGGCTGCTGTGGGAGCGCACATGGAGGTTTTCCACAGCCAGCACGGGGATGGGGGCTCCTCCTCCCAACTCCCCGAGGCTGTGCCTGCAGATCTGCCCCATCAGGCCTGGCCTGATCTCCTCAGCCTCCCCTGGAACTCTGATGCACCAGCAATACCAAATTAACTCTGGTTAAGGAAGCACTAACCGTTCCCTGACGTTCCCCGTGCACAATCGTTGCGGAATTGTTTTTATTTTTGAACTATTAACTGGGAAGCCGAGTTTCCACTTTTCTCCCCTGTTGATATAAAAATACATCTGGTCTCCAAATAGAAATTGCCCATTTGGGAGAGGCAGCCAACGCTTTCAAAATGCACACGCACGGAAGGAAAAAATCCTTGTGTGCAGCTGGCATCGCCGAGAGCACCCTCAGCTGGGACCGGCTCTTGCGAGGGAGGGAGATTTATCAATCTCCTAATGTTGTTGACCCTTTGTCCCTCTAATGATTCCAGCCTGGAGGCTCTTTGGCTTGAGTATTTAATAGGGCAAGGGGGAACGTGGAGGCAGAGCAGCACTGTCCTCCAAATGAGGGCAGCAGTCGGGGCTGGCGCTGTCACACCCGGGGGTGACAGACGCTGCGGTCCGGTCTGTGCTCCCGGCCCTCCCAGCACAGCAGGCTCTGCTCCAGAGCTCTGGCTGCCTCATCCCAGCAGCCTGGCCTTCCTGGGGGGTTTATCAGCCACCCCTTCACTTGGCAATTCTCTGTCTGAACCCCACAGACGTTTTCTAAGCTGCTGTTCCAGCCTCTCCCTTTCCTCTCCCCGCTTTTTCCCACCATGCTGAGCCGTAACGTTAAGCTTGAAGCAAACTTTGCAAAAAGTGCTCAGAAATGGCATTTTTAAGCATGTTCACATCTTATTCTCGAGGAGGAGAAGCCCATAGTGTTTTCATGCAACCCCTAAAGCATCTGGGAAGTAAATGAGGCCTGGGAGAAGGTTTGCCAGGGATCAGGGTGGCCTGGCAGTGTGTGTCACCAAATGCAGCAGAATCAGGTTTGGGCATTTCAAAAGGAGCTTTCTGTGGCAAAGGCTCTCCTTAAGGAAGATATGAAGCCCTGGAAAATAGAGGGCTTTTGTGGTCTCTCTTGGATGAGCAGACACCACACCTCCCTTTATCCCTCATTTGGATACAACTCCACAAGCCTCTGGCCCTTCTTTGTCCCTCCAAAGAGGTGTCCTGGGAAGGCAGATGCTCACACAGAGGAGCTGCACCCCAAAAATAGCTCCTGCTTTCTGTGAAAGCCAGCCTGCTCCTCCTCATTTCATACTTGTCACCTAATTAAAGTATGTTTTTTCCCTACCTATCTTTTCATTTGGAATAGCAGCGGTGGCAGATTTCCTCCTCTCCCTGGAAGATTTCCAGCAGTGTGGATGTATGGGGATGGCATTTCTCCCCTTCATCCCTTTGTCTTTTAAATCATCAGTGCTTTGTCTTTTTTTTTTCCCTCCCGAAAAAGTCTTAATTCCTCTCAGAGCAACAAACAGCTACATTTTGTCTTTTAGCTAATTTCCAAAGAAGTGACATCGGTGTGTTTGTCACTTGAAATGTGCAGCTTCTCTTCTGCTTTCCCAGCTCCTGGAGCCCATCTGGAGGACAGGGAGCAGAGATCCCAGTACAGGCTGGAGCTTTCCTTCATTGTGGGTGCAAACCAACTCATTTTGGGGATGTGATGGCCAGGAAGGGCCCGTGGCGCCAGGGTGGTGACAGATGTGTCCCACCCAGCAAGTTTCTTGCACAAAACACAACCTGATGGCAGCATCTGCCTTCCCTGTTGCTCCATGACCTTTCCCAGGGCTGCCAGCAAAGCCAGAGGATGGCAATCCCATGAGGAGGAGGAGGAGGAGGTGGCAGATGAGTGGCTCAGAGGATCAAAGCCCACCAAGTGCCACATTCATCATGGTCTGCCCGCCTCCATGACCTGTGGAGCACGGGTGGGCTCTGTGCTGTCACCCAACCTTCCTCTTCCTTGTGCTGTGGGAAGGAGAAATCCAAAAGCAGGAATTAACAAAAGAAATGCAGTGTTTAGAGCCGTGGGTTGTGTGCCAGGCTTTGGAAGAGGCTCCTTGTGCCAACATAAACAGCCCTCACAGCTCCCTCCCGCCGTCTCCCCCCAGTGTTTGTTTAAGCCAACACATTGCTCTGCTAATTGGGAGATAGGCCTTGAAAACACAGCAGCAGCAAATAAAAACAGCTGGAGCTTGCAGCTCCTCCAGGAGGAATGTGCCCCTGGAAAAAGGGGCACTCTGCCCTGCCAGGATCCCCCAGGGAGCTGGGAGTGCTGGGATAGTGAGAATTTCACCCATCCATGGAGCTTGGGCTCCTTCCTCGTCACTGTTTTATAGCACATGGTGGTTGTATGAGTGAAAGGACTTTGGAAAGAGAGGAAAACTCAGGTTACTGGGTGCTGGTTACTGAAAAATGGGGTTTTTTAATGAGTTTGATAACCCAGCAGCTCAGGGAGGGTCCTGAGGAGCAGCTGTGGGCAGCAAAGCAGGACAAACCCCTCTGCCCAGAGATGTGGCATTTGGGGACAGCTGCAGTGGTTCAAAGCTCAGAGTGGTTCACTTTTAGCAGGTGGCTCAGAGGAGAGATGGGGGTTTGTACAGGACAGCTTGGTTTGGGTTTGGGGGCCTGCAGGTGGGAGCTCAGGTTGGACAGCAGGATGTGTGTCTGATCCCAGAGCTACCATTTTTCTTCCAGCAACATGAGTTTGCAGAGCTCAAAGCCTGAGCTAATCCCAGCCTTAGCTGGGGCTTTTTAAAAAGCATTTGGGGCATGTCTCTCCCCTCTGTGCCCACCCTTTACTGTGGAGCATTTTGTGGGCCCTAGGGTATAAAAATATTTGGCCAGTGTGTTTGTGTATTGGCATTGTGGGCCCAATCCTGCTCAGTCCTGAATTTCCTTGAAATTCTGTGGGAAATAAAGACAAAATCAAACTTCCCTGGACTGAGTCAGTGTTTTCTGAGTGTCTCTGCTGGTTGCCTGTGGACAGAGAAAGCCATCTGAGCTCTGGGCTGGCTGGCACGTTTGTATTCAACATCACCAAGAGATTACAGTTGTATGGCTGTTACTAAATGGGATCTAACACCAGGAAACCTCTGGATTTCTGCTGTAGAGCAAACCACCAACAGGCAGAAAGAGCAGAGACTTCTGTACTGGCTTCTGCTCTGCCACATTTGCTGCCAGCATGGCCAAGTCACCAAATGTTTGGCAGGAGAAAAGCAGTTTTCCAACTTGCTTCCAGAGCAGAAAGGAACTTGTGTGTCACAGCTGAGCTGTGCTTTGTGTCCCAGCAGAGAACAGGGTGCCAGGGAGTCACGAGGGCCCACCCAGTGCTGACCCAAAGCTCCAGAGGCTGCAGCATTCCCAGCTCAGGGTGGTCCCATCCTGTGCTGGCTTCCAGCCTGCAGCAGTGGTGATGGCAATTTGCTCTGCTGCGAGTCCAGAGAAGATAAATGACCGAGTCAGAGCCTGTGATGGAGATGGATCCTGCCTCATCAGAGCAAAGTACAATGTTCTCCGGTGGCCTCTCCGCTCCAGGGCTGAGGGAGGGACATCTTTACCTTCCCCTCCTGTTCTTATTTTCTCCTTTAATTTCCTTTTCTCTCTTTTCCCCCTGCAGAAAGCCTTCACGGCCCTGTGCCACAGCACTCACCTGTACGGCCGCAGGCTGGTGCTGGAGTGGGCGGACACGGAGGAGACGCTGGAGGCCCTGCGCCGCAAAACCGCCCAGCACTTCCACGGTAACCCGACACCTGACACGGCCCGGGGCGGGCAGGGAGAGCCGCTGCAGCCTCAGCAGGCACGGGGAGGCAGGAGGCAGCCGGGCCAGGGCTTTGTCTGACAGCTCTGCCCGTGAGGCGTTAACTCTGCCTGTGCCGGGCACCACGGTGCCACCTGCCAGCCACAACAGCCTGATTTCAGGGCACCGTTGTTGGGGAAGATGGATCAGGGAAAGCTTATAAATATGATTGCTTAGCAAAAGATTCTGAGAATATGAAACCTGTAATTGAAATAGAAATGAAAGCTGGCTTGGAGTTGTAGGATACCGAGCCTTAGTTACTACATACCCTGAAAATAATAGTATATCCAGCTGAAGGAGAATCCGTTTGGATTGAACAATACTCTTCTGCTGGCCTAGGAATCCAAAGGTCAATGTAGCAAAAGAAAATAGTCTAAAGAGTAGTTTTTAGAGTTTAAAATGTAACACAGTATGGTAATGTAGTAGTTCTAATAGGCTGGATGTAGATTCTATAGGATTTTGTGTCATGTACTGGTTGGTTAGTGTAAATTGGAATATTCAACAGAAAAGGAAATATAATGGATTGTAACAAGGACCTCGATGTCTCTCTAGCTGTCTTCTCTCTCTGGCTCTCTCCCTTCTCTCTTTGCACTCCCTCTCTTAGCTCTTCCCCCTGTGCTCTGACCCTGCTACCTCTCTCTGGCTCTCCTGCTCTCTCCTCTCTCACCTCTTACCCTCTTGTTCTCTCTCTCCCTCTCTCTCTCTCTCTTTGGGACTTCCCCTCAGCCCAGGCTGGTGGCTGAAGGCAAAAGGCTCTTTTTACCCACCAGCCTTGCAATAAACCCACGTGTTCTAGAATGTCTCAGCTCTGCAGAGTTCCCTCTCCCTGCCATCCATGGATGTTCCTACACACCCATGATGTGCCTGGGTGCTGCCAGGCTGGGGACAGGCTCTGTGCAAGCAGCACATGGGTTTAAAAGGGGAAAAAACTCCGTGGTGATGGGCTGGGATGCAGAAAGGGCTGCTGGGCTCAGGCTGCTGGGAGTGACAGCTCTGCAGATAACAGCACTGCAGGCTGCTATTGACGGCCATCGACAGGCACAAATGCATTGCTTGGCAAATATTTATGTAGGAAGGGCTCCCCTGGGCTGCAGGGCTAAGCTGGAGATCAATGCTCCTCCTCCTGCATCCCCTCCCAGCTTCCCTTCTCCATCACCACATGCCCGTGGCCCAGGGGTTTGGCAGCAGTTGTGGGGCTGCACATCCCTGGTGAGGGAAGAGCAGCACAGCTCAGTTATTCAGTGATCCCGACTGATCCAGTGATCCCCCTGTTCCTGAAACAGTCCAGGGCTGGTTATTCCAGCCTGGGAAGCTGCAATTTGGTGGTGGCAGAGCTGAGGGTGGATGTGCCCACCCAGAACCCAGCAGGGGAGATGTTTCAAGCACCCAGTTTTATCTTCAGGATCTCCTTCCCCCCTTTCTACTCTGCTCAGTGTAGGGGGAAGTAAACAGTCTTGGCTTTAGGGTCCTTGCAGACTCAGCAGATGTGGCTGTGAGCTCTGCCACCTCCCCCAAGCTCTCATTATTCCTGATTTTTGCCTGCCTTTGCCCCAGCCTCCTCATCTGGGCTCTTCCTCAGCGAGCTGGGGCCCTGGGGAGGGCAGCAGGAAGAGCATGTTCACATCCCAGCAGGAATGCAGCCTTGGAGCTGAAGTGGCTGCAGGGTCTCAGCTGAGAAACAGGAGCAAGGCTACCACTCCCTGTCTTTGGGGATGGGAAATAGGATGGAAACACAGTCCCTGCTGTGCTCCAGCCTGTCTCAGGAACATCCAATGACTCCAGTCCTGGCAAAACTGCCAGTGGCTAATGCTGCAGCAGAGCAGGATGTGCCAGGGGGGATCTGTGCCAGGCTCTGGCTGGTGCCTGAGACCAGGTCTCAGCCTCTCTGTGCCACGCTGGCAGGCTGCAGGGTGGGATTTATCCCCTTGGGCCGTGCCTGCTCCTGATTTCAAGGCGCTGTGGAGTGTGCAGTGGCTCTGAGGTGAGGTGGGAGCTGCACCCTGTCCCTTCTGTGGGTGTGCAGAGGGTGACAGTGACAAAGAGGGGGAAAAAGGCGGCCAGCACTCTGCCTGCAGCCCCCTGGGAGGGGGATGCTCCTTCAGCTTTCCTCCCTGGCATGGCTAGAGGCTGCTTTTCCCACATGGAGCAGGGTTTGGGAGGATCACACACAGCACCCAACAGCCAGGATGAGACCATGCACCTCTTTTCATTGCTGGTGCAGCCCAGAAACCAGGTTTTTTCCTATTGATCCCCGTTTCCCCAAGTCTCCTCCTCTCCCCACAAAGGCACAGGAGCAGCTCAGCCATCCCTGTGCTGTTTGTGAATGTCCCAAGAGTTCTCCTCTCCCAGCACAGCGTGGGTGAATTGTGAGGGTTTTTCCACACCTTTGCAGGCTGCAGTGGCCAGGTCCCCATCCCGAGCTGGGAACGGGAAAGAAAAGATAATTTCAGGTCTTCAAGCCTCAGGAAACAATCAAGACCGAGGTCTGTGGTGTCCCCAGCTCTAATGTCAGCCTCATCATCTTTGTCTTCGTATTTCAGAGTCCTGACCTGGGCTGTGACAGACGTGTCCTACCACTGCCTGCTCTCTGCTACAATTACACACCTTATTTCTAGAGACCATTTAGAGAGATTGGGCTTCCAGTTCCAGGCCTCTGCTGTTATTTGTGAAGGAGAGGTCTGGTCTCCCAAATCTTTTCTCCATGCAGGCGTTTGTCATGGCAATCAAGCCACTTCTGAGCCGTCTTTTCAATAGGTCTAATAGATGCAATAAAACGGAATAGGCTTCCTTCCCATTTTGTGTAGTTTTCAGGTCATTCTTTATGGCTTGTTCTGAGGCTTTGTAATGTTCCAGGAGAAAGTGGAGGAGCCCAGGAGTGGTCACTGACTGCCAGGGGTGGTTTCAGTAATTCTGTCAGCAGTGAAGCCACAGGCCAGCCCTGAGGCCTGAGACGTCAGCCCTGCACCCCAGACTGGCTCCCAGCACAGGCTGGGAGAGGTTTAAGACTTTTTGCTCATTTCTGAGAGTTTCTGCTCTTCATCCTGGGGCAGGAGGCTCTGACATTAGGGAAAAAAAAAAAAAAGACCCTGAGTTTTGTTTGCACCCCACATTTAATGTGAGGAACCCACTGCTACAAGGTGGCGGGAGAGCCTGAGGGCTTGGCCAGGGACAGGCAAGAGTTTGACACTGCTGTGGATAAACTCAGTGACTGTTAACGTGGCAAGGAGAAGCCGGGGAAAGCTTGGGCAGGAATCATCCCTGGAACCTCTAGTGCAGGGTTGTGACAATGCCACAGCAGGGCAGGGACAAGGTGACCAAACCTGCCAGCAGCAGCGGCATCTCATCCCCTGCTTGGGCAGGGCAATCCTCCCTTTGGAAAATAAGGATCACTGATGCTTTGGAAACAGGCAGGGTGGTTGTTCTGGCTCTGGGATCAAGGGATCCCAGGGTTAGGGTTAGAGTTAAATTAGGGTTGGCTGCCCAGCAGCTGAATTTGCCAGCGCTGGGGCAAGGGGCAGCCGTGGGTCTGTGCCCTGTGCAGGAGCAGCGCTCCAGGCTCACCCCTGCATTTCTACATCCCCAAATCCCAGAACCACAGCTCCACGCTGTCGGAATGGCGAGCTGAGGGAAGCTCTGCCCATCCCCTCGGCATGCCCGGCTGTCCCCCGGGAGGCCGGGGCCGTGCGGGGAAGGCTCCGGCTCCCAATCGCACTAAGTGACAATTACGGTGCTCCGTGCGCTCGGCTCGGCCCGGCCCGCCCTCAGCCGCCGCCGCCGCGGCCGGCGCTCTCCCGCCAGGCCTAACTTGGGGAACCAGCTGTGCCGGGCCGCTTCTCCTGCTCCTTGCCATCGATCAAAGAATTAAATTGACAGATGGGGAATTTCACCACGCCGGGAGGGGAAGGAATGGCTTGTGATAGGGAGGGTGTGTGAGGAGGGGGTTCAGCTGTGGGTGGGTGTAAAGCAGCCGAGCCCCGCTGTGGCTCATCGCTGGTTATTTACAGTTGTTGCTGGAAGCAGGGGAAGCCAGGGAAGGCACGATCCTCATCTGAAAGTCTTCCTGCCTCCATCACCTTTCCCAGTTTGCTCCTGCCTCCATCACCTTTACTCCTCCTCTGGCCACAGACCCCCAGGTTTCCTTTTCCCTCACCTCCCAACCGCTGGGCTCCCCTTTTGTTTTTTCTTTTTTTTCTTTTTTTTTCCTCCTTTGTCCTTTCCTAATTCTTTTTTTTTTTTTTTAATTTTTTTTTTCCGAGAGCATCTGTAACTAATGCAAACACATGCCGGAGCCCGGAGAGTAAAAGCCTGCAGGATTAGCGTGGCATCCGCAACCCTGCCACGTTCTAATCCCGTGGTAATCCCCCTCCCGGCCCACCCCCGCCGGCTTTGCCCATTGTTTAAGGGCTGCAAATGGGATCGTTAGCGGGCAAACCTTAACCAGCTCCGAGCGGCACAACGGAAGGAAGTCCAACCAATTCGCTTCCCCAACCCTCTCCTGGGTGTTTATCTTCCCCTTGTTAGACCAGAGGGGGATGCTGCTGGTGCTCCCCGTGGCCCAGCTGCTGAATCTGGGCGATGCAGTGGGGGGATTTCCCTGCCTGTGCCACGGCAGGTCCTGCTGTGCTGAGAGATGCTCCCTGTGCACTCAGCATCCCACACATCCAGCTTTTCCTCTGCTCTGCAGCCTCAGCATTGCAGGATCTCCATGAGGAGCCTGCCAGGCTCTGGTTGGGAAGGGGTGGCAGGTACAGGACACGCTTCCCACAGTGGATTTGAGAGAGGAGACCACATTTGCTGCCATTCCAAAGCAGGAGAGCTGGGAGCAGAGTGAAGGAGAGGGAGAACTGCTGAGCTGGCACACTCCTCTGGGGTTGGTTATCCCTTGTGCCTTTGGGTGATTGAACTGGGAAGAGCTGCTGGAGGGTCTTGGGGTGGCACCTGGTGGCCCCCTGGGCTCCCCTGGGTGGGTCCTGGGGGGGCAATGGGGTCCATCAGCACCCTCATCCTCCTCCCATCCCCACAGCCCCCAGGGAGAAAGGGAGGCAGGTTCTGGCTCTCTGTCAAAGAATTAATTGAAAAATAAAATCATTAGATGGGAACTCCAGAAATGCAAAATTGTTGGGAGTTGAGGGGGGGGAGGCAGGGGGGGGGGGTGGATGTGAGCTTTTTGTCAGGTTAATTTCTTCTGTATTGATGTTTTGTGACATTTACTTGTTGTTTATCTCCCGCAGCAGCTGTAATACTAAAAGAAAATGCACAGCTTGTTCCATTTATTTATTTTACACCTTTTCTTTAGTCCTATGGTATGTTTGTTTGTTTGAGAAACCCAGCGAGGCTTTTGATGTCTGAAAGCAGGATTTAAACAGCTGTTCTCCATGTGCTGCGAGGAGCTGGGGAGGCAGGGGGGGAGAGGGGGCTGTGCTCCTGCAGGGAGGGCACTGCCTGCCCAGCGGAGAGGAGGATGTCAGCCCTCACATCAGGGACCAAATGGCTTTGTCACCTCAGTGCTGCTGCTGCGGGGTTGGGATGTTCCCTCAAGTGCTGGCAGCACCTCCAGGGCTCTCCCTCCTCTCCTGCATCCTTTGGGGAGGATGTGTGCATGGTGCTGAGCCCTGTGGCAGTGCCAGGGCACGCTGTGGTGTGGGGCAGGAGGGGCAAAGCAGGAACAAGGTCCCACTGAGGTGAGGGGTGTGCCCTGGGCTGCTGGGATGGGGCGGTCTCAGCGAGGTTGTGTCCTGCCAAGAGCCCTGAGGAACCCCTGGTTAGCCTTGCAGACACTTTTCCACAGGGAATTTGTGAATTCCACGGTGAATTGGGGTCAGCAGGAAGGGTTGGCATCACCATCGCCTGTTTGGGTGCTGTTTGCTCCCAGCCTAAAGCAGGGGTGGGAGGAATTGGAATCCCAGCTCCTGCCAGGACCTGGCTGGGGAGGAGAAGCTTCACCTAGAAGGGTATCCTGCTACCTCCAACCCTCTCAACTCCTCCCAGGTGGCTGTGTGAGGGTCCAGCTTGTAATTTTTGCTTTTCTTTTTCCCCCCTTCGCTCCTACCCGGGCCTGGACAGACTCCCCAAAGAAGCAAAAACGATCAGAGGTTTTGAATGAAATCATGGAGCACCTGGAAGAGGAGGACAGCAACAAGGATGAGGACATCTGACAGCTGTCTGGGGCCTGCTGAGGTGGGTACTGGGGCAGTGGGTGGGCACAGCTGGCCCTAAAGAGGTCACAGTGACCTGGTTTGCTGCAGGGTGGGCAGCACCAGCAGCTGGAGAAGGTGGAATTCCAAAGGCTCAGCAGCCTCCAAGCTGATCCCACCCTTTGCCTCTCCCCTCTGTGACCCCACGGGCTCCTGGCTGTGCTCCCCGGGGTTACAGCCCAGGTTTGGGCTGGGTTTGGGCCCCGTGTTGAAGTGAGTGCATGCCCTGGTGTGTTCTGTGTGCCCCCCTGGCTGCTGGCACCCCCACAGGGGAAGGCAGCAGAATTTCTGCTGCAGCAGGAATCGCTGCCAGGGTGTGAATTGTCCCTCCCTGTGGCTGAGGGGGAGAACAGATGGGCTGCCAAAAAATCAAAGTCCCTGTTTGGACACCAAGCTGCAGCTGCCAGCATGTCACAGAGAGTTTGGCAAAGGCCTTTTCCCTGCCAGCACCAAAAACTCCAGGGCTTCTCTCCCTCCAAAGCATCACACCCCGAGGTCTGTGAGTCCTGGCTGCCATCACTCCTCCTTGGTGTGTCTTGGGGTGGCACCTCAAGGCTGGAAAATATGGGATGGCAGGAGGGAGGCAGGGTGAAAGGTCAAACCCTGCAGTCCTGCCAGCTCCTCTCATCTTTCTGAGACCCCCGAGCTCACCCTGTGTGGGTTCAGTAGAGGTGAGAAGGGCTCAGGGTGTGTTTATGGGCACAGGAACCCCTGGGTGTGTGACAGGAGCCCTGCTCACACCCCCTGAGCTGGGTGAAAGCAGCACTGCCTGCTCCACGCAGGGCCACTGCAGGGGGGGCTTTGGGGTGACATCTGTCCAGATGTGGGGGTGCCTCCAGCTGTGTGTGCTGTGCACACCTTGTCCAGCAGGGTGGGGCTGGAGGGACAGGACACACAGCCCTGAGCTTACAGACCTGCCCTACCCCAGCTTTTCTGCAGAGCTCCCAAAAACAAACTCAGCACTGAGGCTGCAGTCCCAGGCTGAGCTCCTGCCCAGGGACCAGAGCTGGGACACCCCTTGCTGCTCCCCCACACTGTGCTGCTCCCCCACACTGTGCTGCTCCCCCACACTGTGCTGGTCCCCCACACTGTGCTGCTCCCCCACATTGTGCTGCTCCCCCACACTGTGCTGCTCCCCCAAACTGTGCAGCTCCAGAGCCCTGCTGCTGCCACTGAGAGGCTTCCCAAACCCAGCAGCAGCCACTCCTGCCAGGACCTGGGAGTGCTGGCTCAGGGGACACACCAAAAAATTCAGGGATGTCCCTTAGGGATGTCTCAGGGCTGTGGTGTAAAACCCTCATCCTGTAGAGCAGCACCAGCCATGGAGCAGGTGGGGAAACTGAGGCACAGGTGTGGAGGCAGCTCTTGTCAGGGGGGGTGGCAGTGTCACCTGAAGTGGTGACAAGTTTTATTCCCCTTTTTTTTGCTTGGCATTGATGAGTGGCATTCCTGTCCCTCTTCCCCCACTGCCTTCACCACCCACCCCAGCTCTGCAGCAAGGGGTCACTGCAGGGAAACTTCAGCCTCAGATAAATGAAATTTCAGTTCAGCAGGGATGTTTGACCACCCTGGCTCTGCAGTGCCCAGCACAGAGGGCACAGAAGCCAGGCAGGGTCCCCTCCCAGCTCAGGATTTCAGCAAAACTCTGCAGCAGCTTGGGCTTGGATTTTCCTCTGGGGTTTTTTTTCTCTTGGGTTGTTTTTTTTTGTTTTGTTGGGGTTTTTTTTCCTCTTTCCCTTCATTGTCTTTTGTGGCAGGGCAGGTTTCTTGCTGAGTGTCTCTGAGGTCTGCAGCGGCGACGAAAAGGATTAGCACAAGCAGAGCATGTAGGCTTTAGAGAACAGAGCAGAGTTTGGTTTCAACATCTAATTCAATTTGTTCTGCCGAGATTGAAATATGAAATGGTTGCCAGTCAAACGTTCAAAGGGGGAGGAGGGAGGAAAGAAGAAGAAGAGGGAGCCTTCTCAAATTTAAATTTTAATGAAAATTAATTTAACCCTTTGATATGTTTTAAAACATGTTATTTCCCAGGCTGGGAAACATTCATGAGGGTTTTTTCTCCCCTGTACCTTCAAACATAATGAAGATTTTTCTTTTTCCCTTAATGATACTTATCTCGTGGAGCAGTTTGACATTGGTTAATTTTTCAGGCAATTGGATATCAAGGAAATCTGTTTGATGTGAGTGTGGGGGGGCTGTGTATGTGTACACAGATCTATTTGTGCCTGGACATTAATTATGGAAGTGCTGATCACAGCTCTGGAGAACAGTTGGAGTTAATTCCTGCTCCACTTCTTGGTTACCTATTGAGAATCCCACACGTCGCACCCCTAAAATTACAGCAGCAATTCTCTAAAAACAAGAACACACCTGAATTAAAATGGTCAGATTCATTTCTGCAGAAATCCAGCACTCCCCACTGGCTGTTTTCTTTTTTTTTCCCCTGACCTGAAGCAATCCTAACGATAAAATAATGCAAACTCTCTTACCTGTCCACGGAGCTGAAGCAGGGAACAGCCTCCCCCTGCTCCTGAACCTCAGCAGTGCTGCTGCAGTGCTCTTGTTTGCTCTGGGAGGGGGAATAGTTCCTTCTCTGTTATTCAGGAAGGTTTTGTCTGTACCAAATGATTGCACACTGGTGGTTGTAACTGGGCTGGGATGAGCTGCAGCCCTGTCCCCCTCGTTCTGCTGTCTCTTGACACCCCAGGGTTGGTGTCACATGTGTGCCTGTCACCCCTCAGCTGCCCTCTGGGCAGAGCTGGGCACAGGGAGGGTGTGCTGTTAACCTGGCTGTCCTTTCTGAGGGTGTCCTCCTCACCTGGCTGTCCTTTTTGGGTGTGTCCTCCTCACCTGGCTGTCCTCTTTGAGGGTGTGCTCCTCACCTGGGTGTCCTTTCTGGGTGTGTCCTCCTCACCTGGGTGTCCTTTCTGGGGGTGTGCTGCTCACCTGGGTGTCCTTTTTGGGGGTGTGCTCCTCACCTGGCTGTCCTTTTTGAGGGTGTGCTCCTCACCTGGCTGTCCTTTTTGGGGGTGTGCTCCTCACCTGGCTGTCCTCTTTGGGGGTGTGCTCCTCACCTGGCTGTCCTTTCTGGGTGTGTCCTCCTCACCTGGGTGTCCTTTCTGGGGGTGTGCTGCTCACCTGGCTGTCCTTTCTGGG
>JBBMKD010000044.1:4376938-4387351 GCA_037834095.1 Argya squamiceps | reverse complement strand
TCCCTTTTCCCTTTTCCCTTTTCCCTTTTCCCTTTTCCCTTTTCCCTTTTCCCTTTTCCCTTTCCCCTTTTCCCTTTCCCCTTTTCCCTTTCCCCTTTCCCCTTTCCCCTTTTCCCTTTTCCCTTTTCCCTTTCCCCCTTTCCCCTTTCCTTTCCCTCTCATGTCCCCTCGCTGTCTTGCTGAGGGAGCTGCTACATGGAATTAATATTTTTCCCTCATCTTCTCAGGTCTCTGATGGCTGGAGCCCACTTGTTGCCAGCAGAGTCCTCTCATGCTGTGAACCCAAGGGCTGATTTATGCCGTGTGTCCAGGTCCTGGAATTCCCAGCCTTTGGAAAAGACTTTAAATTCAGAGGGGAAGGAAAACCCTTGTCTGCTGGCAGCTCCTGAGCATCACTTCTTAAATCCAGGCAGGGGAGTGATTCCCTTCATCTCAGCCCAACCTGAGGGAAGAGGAACCTGGAGCAATGGACACTTCCCTGCTGACCTGAGGACTCTGAGAACCTGCCCCTAATATCTGAATTAAATAATTCCTGTACATTAAAAACCACATTCTGTACATTAAACCCCATATTTTTAGTTTCCCAAGCTGAGCCACGTCTGGGTTTTGTTTGGCTTTGTTTCCTCTGCACAGCCAGGTAGTTTTTTGGGGCTGATAGGGAGATAAGAACATTTTAGGAGGGAGGCCTGGGCTTTGCTGTGCTGGGCTTTGTGCCTGTGTCACTCCTGTCCCCGCTCCCAGGCACTCGCCTCCCCTCTCTCCCTTCCCAGCTTTCAAAGGGAAAGAGGCTTTGCTTTTCAGCCAGGGTACTGCTTTACATATGTAGGCAGCTGATAAAGTATTTTCACTTGGCCCCTCTCCCCTCTGGGAATCGCTGTCTTACGGCAGAACTGTTTTGTCTGACAAGGGCTGCAACAGCTTACACGTGTTGGCTGCAAACACGGGGCCTTTTTTTACCCCCCTCCCCTCCCCCTTTTTATTTTTCTTTTAAAAAAAAAAAAGAAATCTCTATCTCTGCAGTGCCAGGAGGAGCTCTGCCTTTTGCCTCCAGCCCCCAGGAGCAGCCCCGTGTTGGGATCTGCTGGTGGCATCAGCCCCCCTGGGAGGTGCCTCTGGCCAGATTGAGTTTCTCACCGAGGTTTATTTGAGCCTGAATCCATGAAAAAGCCACTGATTCCATCAGGGCTGAGCACTGCAGATGGGCTGGCTCAGGGTTTGGGGTGGGAGATTTTAGGAGGATCCAAAATTGCTGCACCCTCAGCATGCCTGGGGGTCAGGGGGACTCAGAGTGATGCCCTCGTGCTGCTGAGGGCCAAGCTCCCAGTGTCACACTGACAGGGAACCACATTTGATCACCTCAGCAGCTCAGGGGTGTCCAGGACACCCCAACCCACGGGCCAGGGGTTTCTCCTATCTCTAGCTGGATATGTTTACATTTTGCTTTTCAAATCCTCTGTTCAGGCACTGTTAACCTTCAAACCCTCAGGTGGCACCAGGAGAGACGAGCAGAGCTGAGAAACCCCCGCCCAGGTTTGTCCCCTGGCTCCATCTCCTCAGCTGCCCCTTCCAAAAAATGTCCCTTGTCCTCCCAGCAGCAGTGACACCCGGAGGGAAGGGCTGGGAGAAGGGGGGGTTAAACACCAGGGGTGAAGGGGATACCAGGGATGAAGGGGACACCAGGGGTGAAGGGGACACCAGGGATGAAGGGGACACCAGGGATGAAGGGGACACCAGGATTCAGGGGTGAAGGGGACACCAGGGATGAAGGGGACACCAGGGGTGAAGGGGACACCAGGGTTCAGGTCTGAAGGGGACACCAGGGATAAAGAGGGATACCAGGATTCAGGTCTGCAGAAGACACCAGGATTCAGGGATGGAGGGGACATCAGGGATGAAAGGGACACCAGGATTCAGGGATGGGACATCAGGGATGAAAGGGACACCAGGATTCAGGCATGTTTCTCTGCTCAGAAGCTCCACACCAGGGCTGAGACGTGCCCAGATTTCAGAGGGAGAAAAAATGACACTGCAGTGCCTTGGAATTGGCACCCAAAACTGGGGGTGCCAGAGGGGGGTTTGGGGGGCAGGAGCCCTGGGAGGGGGGCAGCTCATCACCAGCTCATCCAGGCACTGCCTCGGCTGCTTTAAAGAGGAAACACAAAAAAATTAGTGATGGGTTTGATGGATTAGGACCTGGAGTCACCCCAGGGTGCCTGGGAATGTCCAGCAGTGCCAGCAGCTCTCCCTGTGCCACCACTGAGGACACCTGGCTGCTCCTAGGGGACTCCTGAGCAGACTGGACACATTCCTGAGCTGTGCCACCACCCAGGATGCTCAGAGCCAGGGAGAATCCTCAAGCACTGGATCCTGAGGGGATTTCACTGACATTTCTGTGGGACAAGGACCCTCAGCAGCACAGGCTGACTGGGCACCCAAGGATACCCAGAAGTGATGGGAATCCTCACCTGCTCTTTTCCAAATTTTCCCTTTTATTTTTCCTCCATCTTCACTCAAGCAATCCCATGGAAGCAATAGGCCTGGGCCCCAGGAACACTTTGCCTGCCCCGAGTTGTTTGTGGAGATAATTAACTGTGTGTTCTGAGCTGGAACCTGCCATGGCAGAGCACAGGCAGCCTGGGGGCTGTGCCATCCCTGGGGGATGGACTGGGAGAACCATGGCTGGGAAACACAGAGCTGAGAGTGACCCTCCCTGGGCTGCCTGTTCTCCTGGCTGTATTTGTGCCCCAGCCCAGGCCATTCAGTTCTGGGGATGCCCTTTGTGCCCTTTTCCAGCTTCTCCTGCCCCACCAGCGCCAGGGCTGGGCACTGCAGGCTCCCCAGCCCAGGTGGGTGCAGCTCTGCTCTGTCCCTTGGTCCTTTTCCCAGGTTTCCCAACAATTCCTGACCCTCAGGCTCCCAGGACTTCACCCCAGCCCTGTTTATTGCAATCCAGGCCTGGCACTGCTCCTGGGAGCTGGGGGAACACGGTGGGTCCATGAGCCCAGGGCACTGCCTGCACTATTGGCAATTGTTTTTTTAAAAATCATTTTGGGGGGTTAATCCCTCAAAGTGTTAAAGAACTCAGCTCCTTTAAAGGCAATACTCACCCTATTATCAAAAACAAAACTCTGTGCTTTTCAAACTTACCTTTCATTAATTTTTTTGGCCTTCTTGCTCTTTCCCTTTCCATCCCTTCTTGATCTTTCTTCTTCACAACAGCAATTTTTATCTTTTTTTGGTTTTTTTTTAATTCCTCATTTAACATTTGGGTCATGCATGATGTTGCACATCTCTCTGTTCAGGAAACAGTCAGTATTGCACAGCTGCAAAGTTACTGCTGCCTTGAGGCTGCCACGGGAGCAGACACAGAGCTTTAGCCCGTCGAAATGGAGATTAAAATTTTATGGGGTGACCCCGCTGCTCTGCACAGGGCCACCCACACCCCAAATCCTCCCCAGGGTGTCCCCAGGGCTGGGAACACCCCTGTGCCCCTGGTCCCCCCCTGCTCCTGTCATGCCTGGCTGAGGAAGGAGCAGCAGGCAGTGCCCAAATGTCAGGGAACAGCAAAGTTATTTAGACCTGGTTTTACTCCGTGATTGCTCCCAGAGTCTGTGTGTGTGGGGGGGTGTGTGAGGAAATTTTTGGGGGGTGAATCCAACCCCAAAGCACCGGGATAAGTTCCTTCCCCTGAGTGTGCTGCCCATCTGCTGCCTGCCTCAGCTTCCCTTCCACCCCCTCTGTAAGGGACCCACCACCTCCTCCGTGGGGAAAATCACAGGGTTATGTGCTGGGGGGGTCAGATCCTGCCCCGGGGGGAGCAAGGTACCCCCAGTACCCCTGTTTTCACCAGCTGGGCTGGGCCAGAGTAGCTCAGCAGCCAGGGAGAACCCTCTGCTCCCATTCAGAGCTGAAAACCAGAGCAGCTGCAGTGAGCTGTCCTGGCTTGTGTGCCCATCCACAGCCCAGAGCTGGGTGCCCGAGGCTGGGGCAGGTTTTTGGGGCACAGGCAGGCAGAGGGTCCTGCAGCAGGACTGTGCTGCAGCCTGCTTCCCACCCCTGCACCGAGCAGGAGAGGGAGAGAGCGGGAGGGAAAGGACGTGTCAAATCAATCATATTTAAACAAAAGCCTCTCCGGCCCAAGGGCCCTTTTAAAAGCTGCTTATTTAATTAAAAGTCCCATTTTCCATATTTATGGCCCTTATTCAGTTAAATATTAACCGCCTGGGCCAGGGCTGGTTTGTTCTTTGGGAAGAGGCAGAGTTGGGAGGTTCATTAGGGGTTTATCAGGCAGATGGATGGATGGAGGGATGGAGGGATGTGGGACAGCTCATGTGGGCTCGTGGCAGTGCCTGGGGACTGTGGGGATGACACCAGTACTGCCCTGTCACCTTCCAGCAGGACACAGGGTTAAAAATAGGGGAATTGGAGCTGTTGGGATGGTGTGGGAGACCCACAGGGCCAGCTCCTGCAGGAAACACAACACCAGGCACGGTTTATGCACCCAGCTCCCCTAAGTTGTGGCAGAATAATCATAAAAACACCTCAGCTTTTCCCTGGGGTCACTGGTTCCTGGCCAGGACTGTTTTCCCACAGAGTGTGAGAACTGCTGTGCCAGCCCCAGCTCTGCTGGGTTTGACATCTCAGGGCTGGGCAAGACCCCACTGAGGGTTCATCTGTGGTGTCACTGCTCCAGGCTGGCCTTTGGCACCTGGGCCATGGAGGGGGGTCAGAGCAGCTCAGCTGGCTGCAGTGAGCCGTGGTGGCTCCAGGAGATGTGGGAATGAGGAGAAGCTGGAGTTTGTTTGGGTTGGAGCCTTCATGACCAGGTGGTTCTGCCATGGGCAGGGACACCTTCCCCTAGAAGGGAGGAAGGGAAAACCACAGAGCAGAGGAGCAGCCGTGCTCCAGAAGGATTTGTGGGATCAACCCCTCACCTAGCTGGGCCCCAGAGCTCCCCTCAGGGCTGGATCTTGCTTGGGATGAGCTGGGAGATGCCCTGAAATCCTGAAAGCTGCAGGAGAGTGGAGCTCACCTGGACGGACAGCTCTGAGCTCTCCAGCACTCCACCATGGGCAGGAACACCTTCCCCTAGAAGGGAGGAAGGGAAAACCACAGAGCAGAGAAGCAGCCGTGCTCCAGAAGGATTTGTGGGATCAACCCCTCACCTGGCTGGGACCCTTAGCTCCCCTCAGGGCTGGATCTTGCTTGGGATGAGCTGGGAGATGCCCTGTGAAAGCTGCAGGAGAGTCGAGCTCACCTGGACAGACCAAAATCGTGCTCTGAGCTCTGTCCACCCTTCTCCCGTTAATTTTTTGGGAGCCAGCAGTTATCCCCGTGCAGCTCCACTCCCTGCACGGCCGGGAATGCGGGAGGGGTGACAGGAACATCACGGACAGCACAAATCCATCCCTACTTTTCCCTCCCGTCCCAAATAACGGGACACGGAGCAGGCAGCGGGGACCCTGCCCTGGGAGGGTGGTGCTGGCAGGGCAGGGAATGAAACGGAGCCGGTGATTTCCTCCGGGGAGCGGGGCAGGAGGACGGTGGGGGTTGGCTGCCGGGGAAGGGGAGGGAGGGGGAGAGAGTGGTGGCAGGAGAGGGAGAGACACCGGGTTATCAGAGAAGTGTGAAGACAATAATGCAATCTGACATTTCTGAAATGAGACCCCCCGGTTGCCCTGGCAACGGCTCACGTGGGACCAGCTCCCGGGAGACGGCTCCGAGATGTGCTATAAATGATGTTTGATTAGAATTTAAATCATTTAGGCGGAGAGAAGATAGGCCTTTTGTCAGCGCGGGGACCCGCGGGGGTCACCCAGCCGGCAGCTGCCAGCTCGGGGAGCGGGCCCAGGGGTCACCCCGGGGATGGGTCGTGCCCTGCCGGGATGCTGACCCTTCCAGCCGGGACAAGAGGGAGCTCCCGGCCACGGCGAACACGGCACGGGAGGAGGACGGTGCCTCTGAGCCCTGGGCACGGCCCTGGCATCCGGAGCTGGCATCCCGGCAGTGTCACCTGAGCTTGGGTTTGTCCCCAGCCGGGGCAAAGCCGCCAAAACTCTGCCACGGCTTCCTCTGGCTGAGAGCCTTGGCTTTTCCCGGGCTTTAATTGAGATGGTGACACTTCAGAATTAATTCTGCCTCTCTCAAAGTTTCCTTCAGGTGCGGGAAAGGCAGCACGGTGTCTCTCCAAGGGGAGCGCCCTTCCCCAGGCTGCCTCGGGGGATGTGCCCGGGTTTTCCCCTCCACCTCCAGACCTGGGAAATTCTCCAGCATCCAGAACTGCTTGGGGGCTGCAATTTTGCTGGACAACCATCCCCTGAGCACTCCCTGCTCATTCTAGCTCCCTGGCACGCAATGAAGCCCTTTTTTTTTGCTGTACAAAGCCTTCCTTGGGATGGAATAAATTCCCCTGGCTCCGGGGGCTTGGAGGACTTCATGCATGGAGCAGCAGAGCTGGAGCTGGGGTCAGCAGCCCTGGTTTATGTTCCTGCCGTGCCCCAAGTGCAGCTCCTGGGGTGAGGGAGGGCTCCAGGGGAGCAGGGCAGGGCAGCCCCATCTCGGGGCAAGGTCTCTGCTTGGCACAAAGGGCTCGGGGTCACTGGGTGCTGATGGGGACACCACCCCAGTCAGCCCAGATGGCGTCACCCAGCTCAGTCAGGAGATGACCTAAAGGCATCTGGACCTTCTGCTGAGGTCTCAGGGGTGGTGGCACCCTCAGAAGCAGGAGGCCACCCCATTTTGGGGAGCTTTGAGAAGCTGTTGATTTGCTTTGATATCAACCAGCCTGGGCCCTGGGCTGAGACTGAGTGATGATGCTTTACACCACCAATGACACAGATTCTGACTCCAGAAGGGTGGAAATGACTCCTTTATTTTAGGATGTGTCTCCCTTTTATACTGTTCTACACAGACCAGTTTGATTGGTGAAACAAAGGCAAACCTCTTCAATCACGTTGGTCAGACCAGAGGGACATCAAGAAGAAGTCTCTTCTAGGAAAAGGAATGGAAAACACAGTACAGTTACCAAAACACTTTTGTTTGCAGAAAATTCCCTGGGAAAAGAATTTCAGAAAACCAAAACACCTCAGGCATGGAACCAGGGCTACAACTGAGTGAGGAACAGAAGTGCCTGGTTCCCCAGCTGGTGGGAGAAGGGTGTGAGAAGCAAACCAGCAACTGGGAAATTCTTTTCCTGGGAAATTTTAAATTTCATTGCTCTTTAATTCCATGATTTAGACCCAATGAATCTTTAGAGCTTGCTTTTCAACTCCCCAAAAAATGCCATCTGATCATGAAATTACAGCTAAACTAATAAGTCTCAACAAATATTAATCTAATGAATTTAGCTCCTTTCTGCTTGTGGACCAGCAAAGAGGGGAATTGCAATGTTCTCATATGTATTAATTATGAGAATGTATTCAACAAACCTTTCCTGACTGCTTTGGGCCTGAGCCTTGCTTGTGAATATTCTGAGTTTTGTTTCGTGCTTGTGACCACCCTGTACATTCAACTGTGGGTTTGGGGGAAGAATTCAACCAAAGGGGAGCTGGATCTTGAAATCATTGAATGGTTTGTGTTGGGAGGGACCTTGAAGCTCATCCCATCCCAGCCCCTGTGGTGGCCACGGGAGGAGAGCAGGTTGCTCCAAGCCCATCCAACCTGGCCTTGTCCTGCAAGCTCTGAGCTCTGCTGTAGAATTCCCCACTTCTGATGGTCTTTTACTTCAAATAAGTGTCTGTAGGATGAACTGGGTGGGAGGAGAAGCCTTCAGTGATGCAGATTCTGGATGTGCACAAGTTTGGGGGTGAGGGATGCACAGGGCTGGGCTTGGGGATGCTCCTGGACAGCTCTGGGTGGTTTTGGTGAGAATCTCCACCACTATAAAATCACTGATGAACATCTGGGGTATCTCCAGCCAGGTCTGGGCTGTTGCACTGGGATTTATTGACAGATGTTGTATTTGGGGTGGGGGTGAGCTCTTCCTTCAGGGAGCAGCTCAGCTCTCACCTGGCCAAGGCAGTGTTGGGGCTCCCCAAACCACCCCAGCGAGCTCTGCCAGCCCAAAATCTCTGCCCCTGTGCTCGTGTGTGGCTGCAGAGCTCAGGGTGCAGGGGCTCAGACAGGACCTGCTCAGCTGGAGCCCTCCTTTCTCTCTGCTCTGGAAATGAGTTTTGGTGCAGGAGAGTCCCTGGGCAAGGTCCTGCCTGCTCCCAGGGCCAGAGCAGGGCGTTGAATTAAAGGTGCTGTGCTCAGCTCTGGAGCCTCTCCGCTGGGAGGAAGGCTGGGCAGTGGGGCCAGAGGGTTGGCACTGGGGGGTTGGGGCTGGATTTCCCTCCTGCAGCCCATCCCTGTTTGGGGAGAGGGGCTGAGAGAGCTCTGCCCTGTGAGGTGTGGGCAGGAGGGGCCGTGCAGGCAGGCTCAGGGCCCCACTGTGGTGACACCTCTTTAATTGTCAGGAGCTGGAAGTGCAAACCAGGGCAGGAGCAGGCTTGTCATCCCCTGGGAAGGAGCCCTGCAGCTCAGCATGGACAGAACTCTCACTTCTGGGTGGGGCCAGGAGGAAAAATTAACAGGGTTTGCCCCAGATCATAAGTGAATTAAACACCAGCTCCACCTGATCCACCTCCAAGGTCTGTACCACCTCACAGAGATGCAAAACTGCTTTTTGTTGTTGTTGTTGTTATTCCCTAGCAGCCCTTTGCTTTGGGGGCTCACCCTGCACACACGGGGACACTTCCCTGGGTGCCACCTGCACCAGCTCCTGTGCCCTCCTGGATGCTGATCCCTGGCAGAGCCTTAAGGAGCTGAAGTGGCCCAAGGTAATAAAGGCTGGTCCAGAACGGACATAAAACTAAATATATGGCTGTGTCTGATTAAAGACAAATTATTTTTGGCAAATATTAATGTTCCAGCAGGCGTGGCACAGCAGCCACTTCAGCACTCCTGGGAACAGCTCTTTATTTCCTTCCAGCTTTGCAGTTTGATGTTTGAAATACCCACCCAGGACTGGTGCATCCTTCTGTGGGATTGGCTCCTGGGGCTGGGGACAAGGACAGGGAGAGGCAGCCCTTGTCACCTCCCTGGCACTGGCTGCTCCCTTTTCCTGGCTGGAAGTGTGGGGAAAAGCTGTGTTTGCACCTCAGCCGAGGTCTGCAGCTCCTGGCTGGGTGTGGAGAGGCTTTTCCCACTGGGAAAACACCAGTGCAGGGAGCTGGGAAGGGCAGTGCCTTTGTTTTCATCACAAAGCTCCTGGCAGTGGGAAGGGAAGCTTCTGGGTGTGGTGGCCTTGGGAAAAGCTGATCCTTGGGAAGGGTCAGGGTTGGTTCAGGGATGGTGCTGCTGCACTGGTTTGCACTGGAGAAACCTGGAGAGGAACTGGTAATAAAGGCCTGGAGTGACAGGACAAAGGGGAAAGGCCTTAAATTGACAGAGGACGGGGTTAGGTGGGATATTGTGAAGAAATTCCTCACTGTGAGGGTGGGGAGGCCCTGGCACAGGGTGCCCAGAGCAGCTGTGGCTGCCCCTGGATCCCTGGCAGTGTCCCAGGCCAGGCTGGATGGGGCTTGGGGCAGCCTGGGACAGTGGAAGGTGTCACTGCCCGTGGCAGGGCTGGAATGAGATGAGCTTTAAGGCTCCTTCCAACCCAAACCATGCCATGATTTCTGAGCCCTGAAATCTGCCACCGTCCCTGGCAGAGAGGAGAGGCCCCAGCCCTGCTCCTGAGAAGGCTGAGAGCAAAGCACCGAGCCAAGAGCTGCTGCTGGGGCCGGGGACTGGCAGCACCTCTGTCTGCCTGCACCATCTCTGTGACCTCCCTGTGACCTGTGACACCCCCAGAGCAGGAAGGGCCATCGTCCCCCTCTGTCTGTGGCTCTGGCTGGTGGCAGCACTGAGGGAGGGGGTGACAGGCATCAGCACGGCCGGGACACTCAGGGGAGCAGCTCCTCTCGCTGCCTGAAGCTCTTCTGCTGCCAGTGTCTCCCTCCCAGGTGTCCATTTCCCAAAACAAGCCTGTGCTTAACCCTCCCCACACCCCAACCACTGCAGGACCCACCTCCTGAACTCGCCTGACTTCTTCTACCTTTTTTTTTTAATATATATATTTTCTTTATCTCTAGCCGTTTGCTGCTTCCCCTCGTGCTACTGCAGGCATCTTCCATCACCAGAAGGCCTCGGGGGCAGCGGCAAACGGCACCGATGGCCCTGCAGCCTGGCAGGAGCGCCGGGAGCAAACTGGGCCGCCCCTCCTCCTCCGCCCCTGGCCAGCAGCAGCTCCAGGCACCCGGTGCCTCTCGGTCCGTCCACCCTCTGACCGCCTCGGCGCCGCAATTTTCCCCGTTTTTCTTGGAATATTATATATATAGTATCTATTTATTGTAAATATAATATAATATAATATAATATAATATAATA
>JBBMKD010000044.1:4330820-4346124 GCA_037834095.1 Argya squamiceps | reverse complement strand
GGGACAGGGACAGGGACGGGGACAGGGACAGGGACAGGGACAGGGGCTGGGACAGGGACAGGGCCGGGGACAGGGACAGGGATGGGACAGGGACAGGGACAGGGACAGGGACAGGGACAGGGACAGGGACAGGGACAGGGCCAGGCAGCGAGATGAGGGACACCCACACGGGGGACAGGGACAAGCCGCCCCTCCCCGGCGCCCACCCCCCGGACACGGCGGGGCCTTTCTGCCGCCTTTGTTCGGCAGCTCCGGAGTGGTGCCGCCACAAAGGCGGGGGTGAAAGGGGTTAATTCGGGGGACAGAGGTAGGATGTGAAGATGCAGAGCGGGACAATGGGCCGCCTTCCTCTTTTGTCAGCGCGGCCATTGTGCCGCGTGTGAAAAATGAAATCTGTTTCATTTTCCTCCCAGATGCGAGCGGGCGCCTCTATTTAGAAGCCATCAAAAAAAGCAATCCAAGTGCTCCCGGGGGTGGGGGGAGATCCGGGGGGGTGCAGGCCTGCCAGGCCCGGGTGTACCCCACCCTGCAACTCCCTCCATTTATTTATTTATTTGGCGTTTAACGTTAATTTGGGTTTAACCCACTCCCTGCCTCCGGCGCTCAAGTGGCTGAAACAATGCTGGAAGTCAGCAGGGCGAGGGTTGGGGAAGCAGGAGCAGGGCAGAGGTTGGGATGAGCTCCCAGCTCTCCATCCTTCTGCATGTCCCACCCTGTCCCCTGCTGTCCCACTCAGTCCCCCGCTATTTTTGCAGCTCTGCAGCAACTGATAATCAATAATTCCCCTTCATCCTTGCAGAAGCAGATGAAAGTGGAAGGAAACCCAGTCCCACTGCTCTCTCCCCCCCTCCTATCTCTGCCCAAACCAATCCCCGGGTTTGCTACCAACGTGAGAAATTTTCACCTCCAGAGAAGGTGTGAAACTTGGCAGTTTTGTTCCCTCCAAAGGGAATTACAGCCCTTGCAGAATGCAAACAAACAAACAAACAAATGCAAATTAACCGGGAAAAGCACGGTTGTTTTTTTTTTCAATACACGCTTTAACATTTGCCTCAAATTAACAAATCCAGCTGGAAACTCTCAAGTTTTATTTTTTTTTCCCATCCAAACCCACAGCTGGCTGTCCCTTGGGATGCTAGTGAGGGTGACAGTCACCTGGCAGCAGGGGGGAATTTGGGTGGTGGGCAGAGCAATCCCTGAACCCCAATCTGCTCCAAGAACCACCCCCCAAAAAAAAAGAAAAAATCCAGAAGGGAAGGTGGGCAGAGCATGGGATGCTGGAGAGGGGAGTTGGAACCACCATCCTCCTGCTGCTGGGAGCTCCCTCCTGCTCAGAGCAGCCACCTGAGACCAAATAAACTCATCCCAGCCATGCCAGGGGGCACTGGCAGCTCTGTCCTGCCTCCCTCGGGCTCCCCATCCCCTTTGGCTGCCCATGGCCACGTGTGGCAGGACCACGCTGGTCAAATCTTCTGCACAGCCCCATCCCTGGTGTGGTTTGGGACCTTCCCCAGCCACTGTGTGATGGGGGACACTGGGTTGGAGGAAATGCTGGTGGCAGCTCTGTGAAGGGCAGGTTTGGCAGCCAGGACACTTCCAAAGGTCCTTGCAGGTGTGTAGTCACCACATCAGAGTGGTGATGGGGAGGGAGGGAGGGAGGTTCTCTGGGGGTGACAGACATGCCCAGGGCTGTCCAGGGATCCTGGGGGGTCCTGTCCAGGGATCCTGGAGCACAGGACAGGATTTATCTGCTGCTGGAGCCACTGGGCCTCTCAGCAGCTTCAGTCCTAGTCAGGGGACACATATCCTGCTCCTCTTCCCATCCCCACCCACCCAGGGACACACTGCTGTCACCACGGGCAGAGTTTGGGGCTGGAGGGTGACGAGAGGACGTGACTCAGATCCAGCTTTTCCCAGCGACAGCAGGTGGGACTGGAGGGAGGGAGCACAGGTCAGGACCATCCTCCTCCTCTCCTCCTCGCTGCCTCTTTGTGCCAGAGCCGGGCAGATGGGTGTCCCTGCCAGCTCGGTGGCCACAGCCCGCCTTCATCTGCCAGCCAATAACCCCGTGCCCCCCTCCACCTCGGCATTGTGTCCCCACACGTGTCCCCACACGTGTCCCCAGCCTTCTGGCAGCCCCGGGCGGGCTCCAGCCCCTCGGCATCCCGGGAGAGGCGGCGGGCGGGACCCCACGGCCGGGGGAAAGGCAGGATGGCAACTTGGCCGAGAGACCGTGGGTGTCAGATCGCATAAATCAAGCTCCAGAGCCTTCCTATTTAACACACTCTTCCCCTTCGAGTTGTCAGTGAAACCGTTAATTAATTAGCTAATCCCGCAATGAAGTGGATTCTAAATGGATCTCCCCTCCCTTCCCCCCATTTAGGTAATTACTGCTGAGGGAGCTTTTGTCAGAGTAATTTTCCAGCAGGGACAGCCCCGGCTGGCGGAGGGAGATGAATTTAAAGAGGGGGGGGAATAATAATGCAGAAGGGGGGATGAAGGAGGGCTCCTCCTGCAGGGCAGCACACTTTGGAGCCACAGCAGGGCCAGGATATCCCTGTCCTGGCCTCTCCTGGCCCAGGTGACCAGCACGGGACATGTCCAGCACCCACGTGTGGGAGATAGTGGGAAAAGGTCACCCCAGTCAGCTCCAAGCTGCTCCTACAGTGGTGCCACAGCACCAGCCCAGCTCCTCTGTGCCCACACACAGGCTCCAGCTTCTCCCTGCCTCCCCCAGGACACGTCCAGGCTCTGAACAACACCAGAGAGCTCCATCCAAGAACATTGAATGGGCTCTGAACAACCTGATCCAGTGGGAGATGTCTCTGCCCATGGAACAAGATGATTTTTAAAGCCCCTTCCAGCCCAAACCCTTCCATGAGTTCCTGATCCCTGCAATGGGGGTGGCAAAATCCTGGCAGGTTTCCCACACCAGGTCACCCCTGTCACACCAGGTCACCCCTGTCACACCAGATCACACCTGTATGTCCCCCCCTTGATGCTGTTTTGCACCACAATGACACAGACACTGAGCTTCAGAAGGTTGAAAATGATTCCTTTATTTTTGGGATGTGTCTCCCTTTTATACTATTTTACACAGACCAATTTGACTGGTGACAAAAAATCAATGTGTTTGACTTCTTCAATCACATTGGTCAGACCAGAGGGACATCAAGAAGAATTCCTTCCTAGGAAAAGGAATGAATAACATAGGTACAGTTTATAAAAACATCTCTCCTGTTCACAGAAAATTCCCTGGGAAAGGAATTCCAGAAAACCAAAACACCTCAGGCACAAAACCAGGGCTACACCCCCTCACCCAGCACCTCTCAGCTACACCTTGAGCACATCCCCCTCTGCAGAGCTCCCCACAAGAACCTGGGCAATAGGAATGAAATAAACCCCCCAAAGCCTCCAGGGGGGTTTGTTTTCCAAGCCAAGCAAATGGGGATGGGGTTTCTGTGGCGGAGCAGAGGAATCAGCCAGGAGGAATCAGCCCAGCACCTGTTGGGGCATTTATTTCAGAGTCAAGGCCCCAAAACAGCACTGCCACATCAGGAGCAGCACTTCTCCTTCATATCTTGTTCTTCCCATGCCCCTGCACAGCTCTGAGTCCTTTTTTGCTCCTCACTGTGTCAAGCAAAGTCTCTGAGTGAAGATTTTTTTTCAAAGGCACTCCGGGTTTCACATCCACAGCTGGGCTGTGTCCAGCAGAGATAGGGCAGGAGTGGTGGCCGCTGCCACCTTTGAACTGCCCAAATCCAAGGACACTGCTGGGAAATCACAGCTCGCCTCTCCTCGTGGTGCACTGGAATCTCTGGGTGCTGACAAATCCCACAGAGCTGCAAATCTCCCTCCCCCAGCCCATTCCCCACCTCCAGGCATGAGGGGTGGCAGAAATAGGAGTCTTGGGGATTTCTCCCCCACCCTAAAAAAATCTCCCTGGGGTATTTCTACATGCTGGGCTGAGGAAACAGAGTGAGAGCCCTTTTCAATGGGCACCAGAGCTTCCAAGGAGAGTTTGCTCCTCACGACAGGAAAATCTGGAGGGAGATTGCTCTAATTTAACAGGTGCCTGCAGCCTGTCTGCAGGGCAAACATTCCCATCTCCTCAAGAGGTTCCCTGAGCAGCCAGCCTGCACCTGGCAGAGAGAGCCACAATTTCCATCCTTTCCCACATACTAATTTCCCTAGGGACACAGAGCAGCCACGTCTCCTTTTGGAAGCTCGCTGCATCCTACCAGGCTCCCAGAAAAACCTAATTACTCCCCAAAATGACCTGAGAGAAGCACAGGTGGTGAAGGCAGAACTCTTCTTTCTGATTCTGGGGGTGCAGCCATGGGGTGGTACAGCTAAAAGTGTTTTCATGCCCTGTTTTCCGAAGGTTCTCCCCAAATACAGCTGGGGGCAAACAGGGATGGAGCTCTGCAGATTGTCATGGCTTCATTCTGCTGCTGGTGCAGGACTTCCCACCCCCATCCCTTCATATGGTTTCTCCTGTTCCAGCTGCCTGTAAAGTCTGGCAGGGCAGCTCTTGGTTGTTTCTCCTCCCAAGGAATAGATTAAACCTCAGCATTTCACTCTAGAAAGCAGAAATAAAATTAAAAATAAGAGCCCAGGACAGCTTGGAGGAATGCTTGATGTAGCCTGAGCACAGGGGAGTTCTGGTCCAGTAGTGGTAATGACCCCAGAGATGCTTGAGAGGGGATCATGAGGCCCTGCTAAGAGCATGGAAGATTTTTTATGAGTTGTCATGGAAAACCTGGGTATTTTTAGAGTTAAGGCCAGGACACCTGAGAGGCTGTGCAGGACACAGCAGGGTGGTGGCTCAGATTTGGGCTGTAAAATCAAAAACTAAAACAATTCAAGGGCTTAACACTGCACCCAAGGGATGCTGTCCTGGGCAGCAGCACGGATGAAACAGTGTGAGGGGCACTGCTGATCCCTGATGGGAAACCAAGCCCAAAACCTCACCAAAACCCTGCAGCTGGGCCGTGTCACCCTGGGACATGCCACCCCTTTACCAGACGCTCCCACGGAAGGGTTGGTCTCAGCAGGAGAGCAGCAGGAGGGTTCAAACCAGCCCAGCCCGTTGTTCTCCATCCCTCACCCACAGCGCCAGAGGCTGTGCCTGGTTTTGATCTGCATCTCCCCTCTCACTCCTGACACAACCCAGGGCGCTCAGCTGGAAAATTCAGACCCGGAGATGAACCCGAAGGGGTGTTCAGAGCCAGCAGAGAGGCAGAGCCGGCGGGAGCTGCTCTGTGGCACCGCTGCCGTGCCCGGCGCGGCTGTCCCTGCCCCGGTAGCACTGCGCTGTCCCTGCCCCCGGTGGCACCGCGCTGTCCCTCCCTGGTGGCACTGCGCTGTCCCTTCCCGGTGTCACCGCGCTGTCCCTGTCCCGGTGTCACCGCGCTGTCCCTGCCCCCGGTGTCACCGCGATGTCCCTGCCCTGTCCCTGCCCCGGTGTCCCGGCGCTGTCCCTGTCCCGGTGTCACCTCGCTGTCCCTCCCCGGTGTCCCTGCCCTGTCCCTCCCCGGTGTCACGGCACTGTCCCTACCCCGGTGTCACCGCGCTGTCCTTCCCCGGTGTCACGGCACTGTCCCTCCCCGGTGTCACCGCGCTGTCCCTGCCCTGTCCCTCCCCGGTGTCACGGCGCTGTCCCTGCCCTGTCCCTCCCCGGTGTCATGGCACTGTCCCTGCCCTGGTGGCATCGCACTGTCCCTCCCCGGTGTCACCGCACTGTCCTTGCCCTGTCCCTCCCCGGTGTCATGGCACTGTCCCCGCCGCGCCGCCCGGGCGCTCCGGGCGCGGTAAAGGAGCGCGGAGAGCCGCGGCCCCGGGCAGCTGGCGCGGGCAGAGGTCCAAGGTCAGCTAAGTGTTTAATGGGCCTCCTGCGAGGACCTGCGCTGAGGGGCGGGCTGCGGAGGAGGGAGCATATGTCACCGCCTGCGCCCCGGGGCTGGTTCCAGTGACACGGGGATGATTCCCGTCGCTTTCCCAAAGCCGTCCCCCTTTTCAGGACTGCTGGGACTTTAGCACCCTGTGGGTGACAGCGTGGGTGACAGACACCTGGGGGCCCAGGTCCTGCCAGGACAAAGGAACTGCTGCTCTCCAGACAGCCACGACACAAATCAAACCCAAATCAGGTTTGGTCCTGGCTCTGATTCTGGGTGTCCCTGTGCTGATTTAGACCCAAGGCTGGGCAGGGGAAGGGAAAGCTCTGTGCACATTTACAGCACACTGTGATCAGGGGAAACACAGCCCAAACACAGCACCTGGGCCATCGTGGTCCTTCACAGCCCTTGTCCAAGCACAGCTGGAGCCAGGCAGCCCTGGCAGCTCAGCACAGTGCTGTGGCACTGGGAAAACACGTTCCCAAGCTGCAAACAGCAGTTAATGACCAGATGGTTGGACTTGGTGATCTCAAAGGGCTTTTCCAACCTTAAAGAGTCTCTGATTTCAGAATAGCCTCACTGCCATCCCAAAATGAGAAGGGTGTTACACTCTGACTCAAACTCAATGTTTTGGAGTTGCTGAAAGCATTGTGGCTTCTGAGTGTCCCCTGTTAAATATATTGGATTTCATGACCATTACCATAACTACCACACTCTGTAGTGCCTCCACACAGCTACTGGTGACTCCCATGTATAAAACAAAGCCTGGATGAATTTGGTGATTTCAGGTTGGTTTCCTGTGTCTGGCAGTTTGATAACCTCAATCAACCACTCTTTTACCAGGCACCTTCCAGCCAAGGAAGAAAACCCTTTCCTGCCCAAAGGCTCAGGGTTGTGTCCTCACCAGGGCCACTGGGTACAAAGAGCCATCCAAATAAAAAACAGGCTTCTGAGCCCAACCAGAGCTGAAGTCCCACCTGCTCCTTTGCAAAACCTCTTGCCTTTCTCCAAAGGGAAACAGGAGCCATCTCTGCCCCTGTCCCACTCCAGCTTTCCCTCCTCCACCCCTCCATAACCCGGCTCATGACCCTTCTCATGAGCAAACCCACACGGAACCAGGGTTGTGCTCACCCTGATCAGCTGCCTGGCCAAGGGTGACATCCCAGGAAAACACTTGTAGCCCTGGTTCCATGCCTGAGATGTGTTGTTTTTCTGAAATTCCTTTCCCAGGGAATTTTCTGTAAACAGAAGAAATGTTTTTGTAATTGTACCTATGTTATTCATTCCTTTCCCTAGGAGGGACTTCTTCTTGATGTCCCTCTGGTCTGACCAATGTGATTGAAGAGGTTTGTCTTTGTTTCACCAATCAAATTGGTCTGTATAAAAGAGTATAAAAGAGAGACACATCCCATAAATAGAAGAGTCATTTTCAGCCTTCTGAAACTCAGAGTCTGTGTCGTTATAGTGTAAAACAGCATCAAACCCTGTCCAGCCTTGTGTTTTTCCCACATTTCTGAGGGCTGGCAGCAGAGGAGAGCTTGGCTGCAGGGGAGGCTGCTCCAACATCCACCCACCGTGTGCACCTCAGCCTGATCTCACACAGCTCCCAGATTTTGGGGGGTGAAGGGAAGAACAGGGGTGTGGGGAGGAGCAGAGGGCTGGTGCTGAGCTGCACGTCTGGGGGTGAAGCAGCAGGGACAGGAGGCCTTTGGGGACAGGGGATGTGAGGTTTGCTTTTGCAGACTGAATCAAACGTTGGGAAGCTGGTGAATTAGCTGTGTTTGCTGAGCAAATGCTGCCAGGGAGGGATAGGCAGAGCAGGAGTGTTTAAGCACACAGTCCTTTATTTGCTAGCAAACATCTCCAGCTCCTCCTCTCCCTCCCCTGCTCCTCTGCACGCCTTCCGCAGCCTGTGCTCCAAAGAGGTTGGATGATGCCTTCCAAGAGCAGGAGGGGGGAGATCCCCCCGGGAGAAGCATTTCCTTTCACCAAGGCACCTTTTCTTTCACCAGGGCAGCCAAGAGAAGAGTGGTGGCTTGTGGTCGGAATGTTCTGTCCAAAATAAATTATTAAATACACTTGTGATTGTTTGGGCTGTGTTTTTCACCTCAAATGAGGTTTGAGCTCTGGGTGGGGACTCTGAGGGTGCTGCAGGACACCAGGCAGCCACAGGGACTTGGGTAAAGCTGGCACTGCTAAAGACTTGGGGCTCAGCTGCAGAGCAGAATTGCTCCTTGACAGTCAAGATTGGATGGGGGGGTTTTGACCTCCTTTTTGGCCCTTTGGGTTATGATGCTGATCCCAAATCCCCTCCCAGCTGCAGTTCCATTGACAGGGAAGAAGTAACTGAGGCTGTTCTGGAGCTGCTGTGGGAACATGCCCTTGTCCCTTGGCCAGGAGCAGCTGTGCCAAACTGGAGTGCCAGGCCCTCTGTGGTGCTGGGCCCATGGCCAGGTACAGGATGAGAAATGTCACCCCTCTGTCACTGGGACTGGCAGGTGAGGGTGGAGCTGCATAAGAAGGATTTGGAGAAAGAGGTGAAGGCACCAGAGAGGTGAATTCCACTTCACAGCCAGGAGTTGATCAGCATTTAATTCACAGGGAGCTGCCAAAAGTGCTTTCATTTGAGATGTTCATCATTTCATCTGCTCTGGAGTGCCTGCACACGGAGTGTGATCACCACCCATCCCTGTCTGGGCCTCAGCAGCCCCTCATCTGTGTGCTCAGAGCTGAGCCTGCCCCTGGTGGGCTGAGCAGCAGCACTGGGAGCTCCAGGGTGACCCTCAGCACTTCCCTGACAGACATTTATCCTGCTGCCTGGGACTTCTGGTGGGTTTTCCTCAAGGAAGAGGAGAAAGGATGGAACCTATGCTGTCCATCACTTCCTGGCTCCTAAGCAAGCCCAGACACATCTCTGGAAACTCTGGCTGCCCATCCACCCTGAAATTCCTCCCAGTTACCTGTTGATGTCCCACATCCCTCCACTCCTGGGTGTTCCTAAACCTCCTCCCACATTCCTCAGGCCTCCCCACCACGCTCCAGGCTGCTCCAGCCTTTGGCCAACAACCACATGGCACAAATCATCTTCCAGCTCCTGCAATGCTGCTGGGGCTGGGTGCCACCTCCATTCATAAAACATCCTCCCCCCCTCACCAGCAACTGCTGGAGCAGCTTTTATGGAACAATCTTAATGTTCATTCACCCTTTGAAGGCCAGGTGCTTGGACAGCAGCTGTGCTCCACACGCTGCTGCCTGAATTACTCCTGGCTGGCAACGTGTGAATCATTCATTATTAAACTGCTCGTGTGCTCGGCCTGAGGCTTAATCCAGTGCCACCACCGTGGATGCAGGAGCAATTCCAGCCATCTGGAAGAGCAGGAACACCCTTTGTGCAGCCTCTGCCAGCAGTGCCACTGCCCTTCGTGGTGGTGGTGGTGGTTGTGGCAGGTTTAATGTTCCTCCATGGGAAAGCTGTGCTCTGGCAGCCCAGAGGAGGGGAATTAGAAATGGAAATAAACCTTGAGGCTGTCCTGAGGTGCAGGTTGGTGGTGGTGGCAAATCTTCACTGCAGAAGTGGAGCAGTGTCGTTATAGGACACAAAATGAATGACATTCACACAGTCAGGTTGTCAGGGCAAAAAGAGGGAGGTTTGTTTTCCTACTTTGATTTATATAGATTTTGGACAATGACCAGGGATTGGACAATGAGGTTGACACCTCTCCCACCACACTGGTCAAACTGGTGCTCTGCAGCTGCCTCTGGTTTGTGCTGTGGGTGACACCCCTGTTTGCAGGATCCCAGCCTGACAGACCTCCAGCCCTCTCTACCCATGTGGCTGTGTCTCTCACTATGTTCATTAGTTGCCTGGGCCTAATTAGCTAAAAACCCTGACTCCATTCAGTGTTGGAGCCGTGTCTCCAGGCTGAGCTGTGCTTTAACTCACACCTGCTGCTGAGCATGGCCTGTACAGCCCAAAATATCCTGGTGGTGGTCAGTGCTCAGACAGCCCACGGAGCTCCTCCCTGTGAGCGTGGCTTTGATTGAGTGCAAAGTGTTCAGCATTAGAGGCAAGCCCAAGGCTCTGATTTACTCCCAGGTCAAAAGGTGGGACAGGAGAGGAGGAAGGAATTTATCACCTCCTGCTGCAGAACCAGCACTGGGAAATGTCTCCCTGTGCTCCATCACCTGCAGTGCACAGCTGGACATAAAGGCACATCTCCCTCTCTGTACTGGAGCAATGATCTCCAGGAGCAGGGCAGAGCAGAGATGTGTTTTGGTGGCCTGTCCAACACCCTTATAGGTCATTCAGTCATGGAATGGTTTGGGTTGGAACAGATCCTAAAGCTCAGCCAGTTCCAAACTCCCACCATGGACAGGGGAACCTCCCACTAGGTCGGGTTGGTCAGAGCCCCACCCAGCCTGGCTGCTCTCTTTCCTCTCCCTGTGCCTTCTCCAGGCTTTCCCGTGCCTCCATCAGCCCCAGCTTCCCAGGCAGAGCTGGAAGAAGGGAGCTGGAAGGTGAGCAGGGACATCACAGCTCAGAAAGCTGCTCCACAAACACCAGGTTTGGCCCAAATGTTTTTGCTGTTTGCAGATCTAGTGCCAGTTTAGAGCACTGGTTTTCATCAGACTCAAGTACAACCCAGAGAGGAACCAACTGGGAGTGGGTTTTACATTCCACTGGCCCTGGAAAGCAGTGCAGGAACTCACTCCCACTGGTGGATGTGTCAATCCCTTCCCCTGTTCCAGGTTTTCTGTCCCAGGAGAGCCAGCTGGGTCTGCACCATGCTGGCAGCAGGAGCACCCACAACCCCTGAGCAGAGCTGTGTGCCAGGATGGGAGACTGCTCCTTCTGCACAGAGCTGAGTGTGGCCAGTTTTCTTATCAGCTACTGCAGGCTGATAACAGTGACCTCAACCAGCTGTGAGATCTTGGAGATCACACCTGAGGTTTCCCCTGGATGGGGTGAAAGGATGAATGCCAGCAGATTCAATCTGCTGTTTTGTTTCCAGCCATGAAGCTGAAGAGCTGCCTGAGCTTCTGGGACTAAATTGTGGGCAAATGGGCAAACCCATTGTGGGCAAACCTTTCTGATCCCAGAGGGTTGGGGACTGAGAGCCTGGGCAGGTATTCCCAGCCCTGAGCTGGCAGCACCTGCCCTGAGCTTTGCAGGGGGTGGTTCACAGAGATGTTCCCCCTGCAGGCAAGTCTGTCCTGGCTAAATGTGGCAGAAGACCAACCTCTCCCTCAGTGTCCAGAGGCTGGAGGGGCCTCTGCTGTGCTGGCCTTTGTACCTGTGCAGGTACACCCACCCTGTAGCCTTGGTTTCATGCCTGAAGTGTTTTGGTTTTCTGAAATTCTTTTCCCAGGGAATTTTCTGTAAACAAGAGAAATGTTTTGTAACTGTACCTATGTTATTCATTTCTTTTCCTAAGAGGGACTTCTTCTTGATGTCCCTCTGGTCTGACCAATGTGAGTGAAGAGGTTTGTCTTTGTTTCACCAGTTGAACTGGTCTGTGTAGGATAGTACAAAAGGGAGACACATCCCAAAAATAAAGGAGTCATTTTCAGCCTTCTGAAGCTCAAGAGTCTGTGTCGTTGTGGTGTAAAACAGCGTCACCCACCCCAGGCCTGTGGAGGAGTCTCCAGCCCATCCCTGTACCCTGGGGACACTCCCCAGCCCCAGCAGCCCTTGGACAGCCCTCGGGTGTGAGCTCTGGCTGCATCCTCCAAGGCTGACTGGCTCCTCAGCCTTTTCCTCCTGAAGGACTTTGCCATATTCCCCACACCTGGAGCTGAACTGACTGTGAATAAAGCTGTTTGATCCCGTGGAAAAAGCTTCCTGGGATCAAAACCCACAGCAAAAAACAGTCAGGGAGAGCCCCCCAAGCCCTCCAGGGTGGCTCAGGTGTGTCCAGATGCACGTGTGTGCACACACACACATACACTGCTCCTCGTCTCCTCTCCCTCCTCCTGCTCCTTCTCCCTCTTTCATCCTTCTGAAAGGAAACCTGATGGTTTCTGGGCTTTGTTGGTGGTTAGGAGGACACTGGATAAAGAGTCTGAGAAAGTGAAAGAGGGTGCACAGGGCTGCAGGAGGAGAAGGAGGGCAGAGCAGGAGAAGGAGGGATTCTCGGTATCTACAAGGGAATTAAGGAGCTTTTACCAGAGTGAAGAAATCAGCTAAAGAATGGCAGGCGAACAAAAGCAGCAAGGCTATGGACAAGTCGCTCTGAATAGATCCAGATCCCCTTAAGTTTGTAACACCCCCTACACACTTATTTTTTTTCCCCTTCCCCCCCTTAAGCCTTTGCTCCTCACTCCTTCCAAGAACAAATGCAGAGCAAGGGGAAAGAAAAAAAACACCAAAAAAACACACCACCACAAGGGAGGGGAGGAATGGAAGAAAGCTAAAAAAAAAATCAAATCAAATAAAAGGTAATCCTCAGCCACTTTGCCCCTCTGGGGGCTGCTCTGGGCCAGATTAAAGGTCCGGTGTGAAACCATTCTGCTATTCAGATGCGATAAGCAGGATTTACAAGCAAAGAGAAAGAGAGAAAAGAATGGGCGAGAGGAGAAAAGGAGAATTATTTGTGTCTCTTAATACTTGTTAAGCACTTCTCTTTTGCTAGACCAGACAAGACACAGCTATGCTCAAAGTCCGTGCACAATCCTGCCCGCTTGTCCAACACCCCCCTCTCCCTCCCTCCCTCCCTGCCCTCCACTTTCTTTGCTCTCCCCCTACCCCCCCTCCAAAAGCAAGCCAGGCAACACTTTGTTGCTACTGAGCTGAAATTGGTCTCCTCTCCGAGCGGCACACAAAGAGAATGGCAATTAACCTTCCTGTTCCCTGGTGACAGCGATCTAATCAGGGCTGCGCCCAGGCACTGCCAGCGGCCCGGAGGCAGCGCCTTTGTGCGGGGCGGGGGGCGCGGGGAGGGGGGCCCGGGGCACGGGCTGGGCGCTCCGTGCGCTGCCAGCCCGGATTAGCTCGGCCCCGGGCTGGGAGAGGAGGATCCAGCTCTTGGGGGCTGCTTTGGGTGTGAGTCGGGATCAGCAGCATCCCTGAGAACCTGTTGGAGCAGGACATAAATGTGCTCCAAAGGTTGGAGAGACTCTCCCAGGAAAATTCCAACAGAAATGGGGTTGTTCAGCCTGGAGGAGAAAAGGAGACCTCAGTGCCTGAAGGGGTTCCAAGAGAGCTGGGAACAAACTTCTTGTCAGGGCCTACAGCAACAGCACGAGGGGTCACGGGTTTAAACTAAATGAAGGGAATTTCAGGAGAGATGTAAGGAAGATTTTTTTGGTTGGTTGGTTGGTTTTTTTGTTTGTGGGGTTGTTTTTGTTTTTGTTTTTTTGTTTGTTGGTTTTTTGGGGTTTTTTTTTTGGTTTATGTTGGGGGTGACGAAGTGCTGGAGTGGTAGCAGATGCTCTATCCCTGCAAACAACTCCAGGTCACGTTAAATGGGGCTCTCAGCAACCTGGTGGTTGGTCTGGGTGGCCTTCAGAGGACACTGCCAACCCAAACCACTCCTTGATTCCAGGAAATTCTGGCCCAGTGCAGACCTGGTCCTAATTAGGTCACCCTAATTGCTGGTGGCCCACTGGAGGCAGAGGCAGCAGCAGCACCAGGCTCCAAAGGCACTGCAGGAGGGTCTGGGGGTGACTTGGTGGAGCCCCAGGTAGGGTCAGGACCATCCTGTGGAGCTGAATGGTCCAAGCACACCTTAGGTCCAAAACTGGAGTGTTTGGCATCTCCTCAGTGCTGCTGCTCATGGAGGATTAATCAATCCTCTGTTCTCCTTCATGTTCCTGGGAACTGGATGATGGGACAACAATCCCTGTGGGAGGAAGGAGGGAAAGGCCAGCCCAGCCTCCCACCACCAGCACTTCTCTGGATGAGGAAGGCACTTGTGGTGCTTCACAGGCAAGAGCTACCTGCAAACAAAATCCTTGGGTTTAAAACTTCTATGGAAGCTTTTTCCTTTCTTTTTTTTTTTTTTTCTTTTTTTAAAGTTGAAAATAGGGTTGTTCAAAAAGCCACAGCCATCCTTTAGAAAAGAACCACTATTCACCAGTGACACTTTTCAGCAATACTCCTCCGCTCCGTATTTTTTCATTTTTGTGAGGGTTGGGGATGAGGAACAGCCAGTGCATTACTGGAAGACCAAGATGTAAGTGCTGGGTTTGTGCTGCATTTGAGGGAGAAAAGATGAACCTCCTGAAGGTCAGTCAAAAACAGAGAAATGTTTTCTTTCCTTTTTTTAAACCTCTGAAAAAATCCCTTTACTGGGCAGTTCTCTAATTGCGACAACGAGTGAGGCAGAGGTCTCAGAATCAGCCTTTTGCTTTCTGATTAGCCCTACCTTAGATCCCAGCAAAGCAGGAAAATCATAATGAATTGACCTATTGCAGACGAAAAAAAAACCAAAACCAAAACCAAAACCAAACCAATAAATACCACCACTACTGCCCCCAAAAAACCCCCAAAGTCAATTCAGTTCTTTTTTTCTTCTCTTGTTAATTTTAAGGGGGAAAAAAATCTTGCAATTGTTGCTAAACCAGTGAAAATTCAGCTCTTCCTCATGTATTAGAGCTAAATTTTCCTTTGGTGGCCAAGCAGAAGACCTGGACCTACAGCTTGAGGACAATCTGATGGGAGATGGATTTTCCAGCTTAGAGATTTGGAATCCCAGCCATGTAGGAAACCTTGTCCATAAAAACCAATTCCTGATAACGTTTGTAGTGTGGAGCCTAAAGTTTGGAGCCTTCTGGTGGCGAGGGCTCTTTCAAGGCCTGGCTCACCTCGATGACAACTCCAATCCAAAAAGGTGCCGACAGCTGGAGCTTCCTAACCTGCTTAGAGGCCTCCCTGCTCCCCCAGGAGCGGGGTGGATTGCGGGAATCCCTCTCCTGAGCTCACCCAGCACCGACCATTAGGAAGGCGATCGAGTCTCTGCTCTGCCTCCCCGCTCCGCAGCGCTTGGGGGCATGATCGTATCCACCTCCGAGAGATAGGCGCAAACATCTCAATTACACCTAAGGAGGAGCGTAATTGAGCCTAAATTGATTCAAACAGAGGCAATTAAAGCAAAACTCTCCTCCCCGCTGGGACTCCGAGGCGCGGCTTATTTTGAACTCATAACCACAACAAAAAACAATCATTACAGGGCAGGGTGGCGGCCCTCCCCTCCAGCCAGGTTAAACCATCGGGGGGGATGTCCGACCCTTCCGCGGAGGCTCTCGGGGCGCGGAGCGGCCGTTCAGCACCATGGCCAGCGGCGGGGCCCTTCCCTGGGCTTTCCCTGTCCTTTCCCTGGGCTTTCCTTGTCCTTTCCCTGGGCTTTCCCTGTCCTCTCCCTGGGCTTTCCCTGTCCTTTCCCTGGGCTTTCCTTGTCCTTTCCCTG
>JBBMKD010000044.1:4304462-4326870 GCA_037834095.1 Argya squamiceps | reverse complement strand
TTTCCTTCCCCTTTCCCCTGACTTTCAATTTTCCCCTTTTCTCCTGTTCCCTTCTTCCCCTTCCCATTCCCATTCTCCCTTCCCTCCCATTTGCCCCTTTCCTGCCCTTCCCCTCTGTTTCCCCTTCCCTCCCCTCTCTCTCCCCTGCACACACACACACAAATTCCCAGCATGGTCAGGCTCCATGTGGGCTCTGATTTCCCCCTGCATTTCCCCATGCATGGGCTGGGACAGCCTGGCCTCTCCAGCCACTAATTCACTGATTGGAAAATGTTCCAGGGCAGGGGCTGAGGAGGGAGAGGCAGGAGCAGGGAGCCAAGGGGAGGGATGAGATGGGAGTTCTCAAACTGCGAGCCCTAATACCAAGCATGTGGCCATATATTATTTTAATAAAGCCAGCACATCCTGCGCTCACGACAGCTGCTCTTCCCTTTCTCTCATCCTGTGAATCTCATTTATTCCTCATTAGCAAAATCACCTGTTTGTCAAATAGGGACAGAGCTGGAAGACATTAAATTGTGTGAGGGCTGCCGGGGGCCTGGGGAGAGCAGGGAAGAGCGGGAGGAGGAGATCCTGTGCACAGATTGAAGCCAGGACTGCACCAAGATCTCTTGAAGGTTGAGATGGAAACGAGGATTTGGGGCAGTGGATTATTCAGCAGCTTCAAGTACTCTCATTTTTTGTTCCCTCAGAATCCTGGGGAATGATGCTGTGCCCAGCACTTGTGTGCAGGGAGGGTTCAGGTGCACCCACTCCCTGCTCACCCATCACCCCTTGACCAGCAAACAATTTAAATCCATGGTCACCCACCAGCAAACAATTTTCCCTTTGGAAAGAGGTCAGGTACAAAATTTCTGAATCACCATTATTGGTTTGGGTTTTCTCTAAATTGAGCAAAGGCGCTGGTGGGACCGACCTGTTCTCTCCGAGAAACAGGGTTTTGATGAATCAGGATTTTCCACTAACATTATAAAAAAAGTCCCTGGACTGCACTAAATTAAGTGTCTGTCTCCCCCCCCAGCCTGGCAATGGAGGCTTTTTCTGCTGGTTTTGCAGCTTGCTCGCTGCTGTTCCTAATGCCAGCCCCAGCTTTTCGCTTTATCAGTTGAGTGACACGAGGAGGAACAGCTGGCTGCCAACCAAGCTTTCTGGTTTGCTGAAATTCCCCCTGTTTTGGGGAGATTTGGAGGTTTTGGTTCAAATTGGATCCCACCCAACCATGTGTGTGGGAAAGATACAGGGAGAAACTTGGGGAGAACAGGGAGATCTCAGAGCCCAGCCCTGCTGCATGGTTTGGGTGTTCCTGGGGCCTCCTTGCCAAATGCCAGGGGGAAAAACCCAGAGGGCAGCTCCTGTGGCTGCAGCCTCTTCAGGAAAGGCTGAAACTCCACGTTTTTCCCAGGAGGCTGTGTTGCAGTTTGGAAAACTGCAGCTGGTGTGGGAGGGTTTGATCCCAGCACTGAGATGAGTTCAGGGCTGTGCCGTGGGAAGCTGTGACCTGCTCTGCAGCCAAGGGCTGGCCAGGGGGACATCTGCTGACGGTCCCCAGGTGAGCTGGGCCAGTCTGGGGTCTGCAATGGCCATCACCAGCTCTCAGAATGGTAATTTTTAAACTTGAGGGGAAATGGGGATTAGGAGGTGAAGGAGAGCACATTGTCTGTGCACCATTTTTCTACTTCTTTTTTTGTGTACTACTCTCTTTACTCCTCTTCCTTTATTTTTTTTTCTCTTGTTCTGACCATCCCTCCATCCTCTCTTCATCATCATGATGTTTTTTCTTGCATTTCCCTTCCCCAGAACACTTTCCTCTGCTTCCATTTTCCATCCCTTTCCCTACCCATCTCCTCTCCCCACCTCTTCATCTTCCCCCTGCTGTTGAATCCTTCCTCTTGACCCTCTGCACATCTCCCCATCTCCATCTCACAACCTCTTTCTGCCTTGGGGGACGCGTGTGGGGACACCCAGTGTCCCAACCTGCTGCTCCACAGGCCCTGGAGCCTCAAGCCCAGCTCACTGCATATCTCAGTCCTTATGGGGACACTCTGTGAGCCACCTCCAGGCTGCCTGCAGGACTGGGGTGACAATAATGGCCCTGTCCCATCTTCCAGCTGTCTTTAATGCACCTGCCTGGCTCCTGTCCCCACTGCAGAGCAGGAAAGGCAGAACCTGCCTGTGCAGGGGCCAGGAATCCAGAGGTGGATGTGCTGCCTCATGTCCAGAGGGATCATCCCACAGCCCCTCATCCCCTCCAGCCGCCTTGTCCTGGTTACCAGCCATGTCCCTGCTCTGCACAGCAGCCCCATGTCCCCCTTCCCCACCCTCATGGCAATGCCACCGTGTCCCCCCCACCGCCCTCGTCCCCCCCCTTCCCTCCTCTCTCTCTCTCTCTCTCTCTGAAAGTCATCAGGCCTAGCGAGGTCTTCTCCCACTTATGCAGCTCATGAATATTTAACAGCATCTGCTCTGGAGGCGATAAAGCCTACCAATCCTTGACAAATATGGCCTAATCTTTTCAATTTCGGGGTGCAAATATTCCTTCAGAGTCCTGTTTGTCACCTAGATTAATGACTCTGGCTCCCATAAGCCTTTGGTGCTAATTCAAGTGGTGGCTGCGCGGCCAGCGCACGGCGAGGGATGCTGGGACACATCTGAAGGAGAGATTACTCACTTGAGGGCCCTTGGCTGCGGGGTTTTGTTCCTCCCGTGGCAGTGGGGACCAGCAGGGGGGTCTGGGTGTTTGTTTGTTTGTTCCTCTTGGTGGCTCCAGAACATCCATCCTGGATCTGGTGAGGTGGAGGGGGGATGGTGCCCTGAGGAGAGGGGAGGGGAGGGGGGCTCCCCAATTCCTGCTGCTTTCCCCTGTCACAAAAGAACTACACTCACTTGTCAAGTTAAGAAGTGAGGAGAGAAAGAGAGAGTTTATTTATGATTTGGTGTTTATATAGGGTTTGAAATTTGTTTAAGAATTGGAGGACGAGAGTAACACCTCTCCTGATGCCAGTGATCAACTTAGAAGTTTATCAGTTTGTCCTTCCCCCTGGAAAGGAATGCATGCTTACAGAATATCAGTTTTTGGTTTTGTTACAAGCATGAGAAAGCTCCAGTAGAAATGTAAAACAATCAGAAGACTGAAAAATCAGAGTGACACTTCCCCCGTGGATGGGGTGTGGCAGGAGACATGGGCTTGCCTCCATCCCTGGCTCCTCGTTTTGGTGACCTGCTGCCACCCAGCTGGCTCCAGAGATGGAGTGAAGCTCCTCCATCCTGTAGTTTTAGTTTCGTGCCTGAGATGTTTTGGTTTTCTGAAATTTCTTTTCCCAGAGAATTTTCTGTGAACAGGAGAGATGTTTTTGAAAACTGTACCTGTGTTATTCATTCCTTTTCCTAGGAGGGACTTCTTCTTCATGTCCCTCTGTTCTGACCAACGTGAGTAAAGAAGTTGGCCTTTGTGTCACCAGTCAAACTGGTCTGTGTAAAATAGTATATAAGGGAGACACATCCCAAAAATAAAAGTAATTTTCAGCCTCCTGAAGCTCAGAGTCTGTGTCGTTGTGGTGTAAAACAGCCTCACCATCCTAGCGAGGGTAGGCTGAAACCTGGGATACAACAGCCAGAGCAAAGAGGGAAGTCTTCCTCCAGCCCATTCCAGGACCCCCCTCACATCCTGGTGCAGACGTGGGGTGTGGGGCTGGACAGTGCCCAGCTCTGGGCCACGGTCTGTAGGTTTTTGGCAGATCTGGCTGGTGCTGGAGCTGTCAGAGCCGCAGCAATCCCCAGGCCAACACCCAGCACAAGCCCCGGCACCTCCAGGCACACAACCGCGGCTGCTGGTGTTTGTTTGTGCCCTGATCACGGGAGAAAAGTACCGAGGGGAGCAAGCAGCGCGGGGTGGGAGGGGCTGGAAATCGATGCCGGAGCTGATCGGTGCTATTGACCACTTGGCTGAGGCGCTGGTGGCTCCCACTCCCTGTCCCCGTGCCCGCAGGGGCTGTCCCCATCAGCGGGGCTGCTGCGGGGACACTCCCAGCCCGCCTCAGCACAGCAAAGGCATTAACGGCGGCCAGAAATCGAAGGTTTGTTATTATCCGACAGGGGAACAATGGCCTGGCTGGGTGTATCCATCACCACTCCGGCCCTCCGGGCTGGGAATGTGTTCAGATTGCAGATTATTTATTTATACTGGGGAGGTGGGGGATGCTGGTGGATCAGAGGAAGGAGTTTCCTCCTCTGTGCTCCACCCGGATTTGTCCAAATGTTCTGGGGATGACTGACGGCAGATCTGACTGTCCTTTGGAGCATCCTTCAGGTGAAGTAGGGAAAGGAATGTTGAAATCAACTGGAAATTTGCAAGTGAAACTCCCAGCACCATCTGTCTGTGTTGCAAGGAAGCTCCTTGGGATGCAGAACTCTTGGAAAGAAGGTCCAGAGAAACCTCTGGTCCTCTTGATGCAAAATTATTTATTAAATTCTCTCTAATGGAAGTATCTAAGAAGGTCCAGTCTGGAGGGTGTGAAACCTTTAAAGTTCTCATAAATATATATTTTTTTTTGCTCTGAATAAGGAGTGTTGGTAAAGGTGGGACAGCCTTAAACTGATGGCTCAGCTCCACACCAGGGAGCTGATGTTCCCCTGAAAAATGACCTGACTTGGGTGCAGCAATGGAGAGATGAAGAGATTGAACCAAAAACCTTTTTCCCATGGTGGCAGCAGTTCTGGGTGTACACAGGAAAATGATGCTGAGTTAAATGTCCTTGCTGCTGCTAGATGGGAAATATTTCCCCCTGATACAGGGAACTGCAGAGCACGGTGAATATATACAGCTTGTGAGCAGGAAGGCTTTATTTTTAGTTTTGTTTTACATTTCTGTAGCAGAAAATGCTTTATCAGCCAGAGAAAAATACAGTTGTGGATAAAATGAAAGTGTGAAAACATCCTTTTTTTTCTCCTTTTTTTGGTAAGCAATAATCAGAAAAATGCTACTTTTCACTAGTTAGAAACAGAAGGAAAACTTGTGAACAAAGCAAAAGAAAACTTCTGGGTTCGTTTCCACCTCAGAATACTTAGGGAGGTAAAAACCTACAAGCCTGGTTTCCCCATTCAGCTCTCCATTTGGGCTTTGCAGCCAATGGTCACCGCAGTTGTGGTTTTTCCTCGGCTGATCCCTCACCTGCTGCCGGTGGAGGCTCCACGCTGGGAATTCAGGGCCGCGTTTGCAGCCCCAGCTCGGGGGGATCGAGCCCCCCAAACCCCCCGAGTGCCCATCCCCAGGGCCGGGAGGGAGGTGCAGCCACCCTGAGTCCCATCCCAGCCAAACCCCAGGGACTCGATGGAGTCTGGGATGGAACTGGGAGGGATGGGAGGCCACCACAGCTCCGAGGAAAGTTGAACAGAGCGGCCCAGCAGGATAAAATCCCGCTGCAATGCAAGGGGATGGTCCAAGCAGTGCTTCCTCCACCTCATCCCCTTCCCTACCCCCATCACCCACCCTTGTCATTGGGGAAATACCAAAACCATCACGGCAGCCTCTGGAATTTGCCCTGCCGTGGTCCCTGTGCAGAGGGCTGGGATGTGCCCTGCTGTGAGGTGGCACCACCGCCCCTCTCCGTGCTCTGCCCGGGGTGGGGACCGGGACACCGGGGTGCTGGGGTCCATCCCACAGCCGCCTGTGCTGGCATGTCCGTGCTGCTTCCCGCTGCTCCCTGCCCCCTCTCCTTCTATTTTTTCCCCCTCTGAACAGCCTCCGAACGCCTTTGTAATACCGCAGCATCGTTAGGGCCCTCCTGAAAACCCGGGCGGGGCGGGGGAGAGAGCGGCTCATTAGCCGGCCGCTTTGAAGTGGGCTCTGTTTGGGGTTCATTTGTATGCCGGCAGAAGGGAAACCTCTGTGTTTCAAGGATGTTTTTCTGGAGGGGCTTCCTGGAAACATAACAAACATGACCCCGAGGAGCGCTCCCCCAGCCCGCAGAGATGAAACGCGGGGCTGTGCTCGGCACAAAGGCAGCGCCGGCGGCAGCACGGCCAAGTTCCCTTGGAGAGCACCGAGGCGGGCACGGAGGGAGGTGATTTGTCGCACAAGCCGTCTCTGTCTGAGGGATACAGAATTCCTGGCTCAGCCCCGCATCCTCCCGTCCCACCTGTGCCCAAAGGGCATCTCCTTCCGAGAGAATTCCTACCCCTGACATGGGCAGGGGTGCCACTCACGAGATCAGCTGGCTCAGGGACCCGTCCAGCCTGGCCTCGAACGCTTCCAGAGGTCACAAATCTGCCCAAAGAGGTGCCAGGTTGGGTCCCTGCTCTGTGCCACCGATCCTGCCACAGAGCAGAGCCAGGGCTGGTGACTCTGAGCGGCCATCGCCCCCTCTGCCCTCAAGGCAAAGGAATCCTGAGCTCTAGGGTGCGTGCAGGGATCCCAAAACACATTCCCGAGGTGCTCTGCCTGCTTGCTGCCCTGCCAGGATGAAGGGTGGACACCTCCATCCCTCCCCAGCCAGCGGCTGCCCTCAGGGCACGGCCGGTGGGAATTTCCAGGGGAGGAAGAAGCAACCCTCGATAAACAGAACATGGATGTCTGCACCACCTCCCTCACCCTCTGTGCCTCCCTTTCTCCGCCGGCTTCTCCCCGGCTCGGTCTCGCAGTGCCTCCCGTTCTCCCCCCGCCTCTCCCGCGGCGCTGGCGGTGACAGGGAGCGCCGGGGGAAAGACGGATGGAAGTGACACGCGAGCTCCAGCGTGACCGCCGGGGTGATGCATGGGGAGCCGTCACTGCGAGCCCGTCCCGAGTGCCACAGATGCCGGACTGACCTCCTCTGCCGAGGGGTCAAGGGGGTTTGAAGGGCAGCGTGGCTTCCCTCGGGAAGGAAAACAGCGCCCTGTGTTTTGTCCGTGCTCCTCCCGGCACCTGGAGCACCTCAGCGGTGTTTTAGAGCATTGTCGCCGTGCTGAGCTCCTCATCTCTGCCAGCAAAGCAGCAGAGAGTCATCCCAAATCTCCTCCTCCTCCTCCTGCACTGACAGCCCTGAGGCAGCACCGGCTCTCTCAGCACCGGGATCCCAAATCCATAACACGTTTTGTAAGCACTGGTCAAAAGCTGGAGCTGACAATGGTGAAGAGCTCTTCCATCCTCTGCCCCCCTCCTGAGGTCCCTCTCTGCCACCTCACCGAGCTGAGGTGTCTCAGGGCAGGCTGAGAGCAGAGCCAGAGCTGCCAAGCTTCCTGGTTGGAACAACTGTGCTGGATCCTGGAGCTGCTGGACTGGCACAGGGAGTCACTGCGGGCTTGTGGAGTCATCCAAAGGGGAAATGATTTCATCCTTGGGATGAATCTCTGGGGGTCACCTGCCTTCAACTTCCCCAAGGCAAACCTGACCAAAACCTTCACCTCAAGTCTGTAGCACTGCATTGGCAGGATGGAAGTTCATTCCTCTGGTATATTGTCACATCCTTTGGGTTGAAGTGGACTTCAGCCTGGGAAATATTGTCAGACAAATCCACCGTTCTTCAAACTGCTGTCTCAGGTTGGCTGGGAAATTCAGCTCAAAGCCACAGACTCCTGTCACATTTGGCAAAGCAGCCTGCCTAAATAAATGTGTTTTTAACAGAGATACCACACCGGAGAAGTTGGATCATTTCAACTTGATGTTTTCAACTGAAGTGAAACAAATTCAGACCTTTCATTTTCCTTTGATGAAAGAGTAAAAACACGTTAAAAATAGTATGAGCTGCTTTATTTTTAACCAGTCATTTCTGTCAACTCAAATAAAAGAAGAAAAAAATCCTGTTGGGGGTTGGGAGGTGGGGAATGATTTTTTTTCCCCCAGTAAACCAGCCAAGGCGAGCCAGGATCTGGGAATTTGTTGTGCAAGGTCCTGTTGCTTCCAAGGAAGCTCAGGGGGAGGTATAGAGGTGACAGCCCTGGGTGGGGGGCACTGCCCAGCCGTGGCCATAACCCCAAACCAGTGTGTGGAGCCAGCAGGTTGTCTGAGCTGGCTCTGCCTCCTCTCTGGGCTGAAATCCTGCCAGGAGAAACGCTTGGAAAAGAGCAGGGAAGGCACAGCCATCCAAGGCTGGACAGATGCGGCCAGTTGGCAGCAGCCGCTAAATTAGCAGCCAATTTCCCGTGCACAGCCTGGGGACCTGGGCTTTCAGCTGAGCACATTAAGGTTGGAGCCCCTTTTAATTGCTGTAGATCTTAACATGTGTCCCTCAACTCTGGGGTCCCTGACAGCCTGGACAAAGGCGGCTCTCAGAGTGGGGGAAATGCTGTTACCTGCTTTGTTTAGGGCCTTGCTCCAGACCTGGAGCAGTTGGTGTGGGCAGATTCAGGGTTTGGGGCTGATTTCTCTCTTACCTCAGCATGGAGAGCAGGAAGAAGCACCATCCTTACATTTCCACCTCCATGGATACCAAAGGCTGAGGACAAGGCTGGGGATCAGCAGGGCTGCAGTGAGCCCGGGAAGTGCTTGAGGCAGGACAGGGAGCTGAGAAAGCTGTGAGACCCTTAGCAGGTCCTGTCAGCCTTATTCACACCTTATCAGATGGGGGAAGCCCAAAGGGCTTCGAGGGAGGTAATTAATCTTGGTCTCGAGCAGAAAGGCTCCTGGAGAGGAGGGGGGAGGTCAAAATGAGGCTGGGTTTGAGGAGAGATGGGAACCTGGCGAACGCTCGAATGCTTTTTTTGCCCTTAATGTGAAGTTCACCCCAGATCTGAAGACACCTTTGTACTTCCCCCCCGATTTAATTTGGATTTTTATTTGGGATCATCAGTTTCTCCTCGCCATAAAACACATCATCATCACTGTAAAGCACTTTTATGACACCTTTATCTGATTATCTGAAAGCACTTAATCAGCATTAACTCATTAAGCTTCCCCAGGCCTCCGTGGGAGGGAGGGAGGAAGGGGTCGGTGCTGGATTCCAATGAGCATCCCTTGGTCTCCAGCTCCACAAGAATTCCAGAGGGAATTCCTTGCTTTCCTCCACAGATGAAGGCTGAGGTGGGCAGACAAAAAGGTTCCTTGGTTGGCTGACCTGCAGCATCTTGCAGGGGTCAAAGGAAAACCACCACACAGAGATGTTCAGCATCCCCAGAGAGGTGCTAGGAGTGGCCCTTGAGATGGAATTGGGGTTTACCTGCTGGCACATGTCCTAAAACAATACAAAGGTTCTCAGAATATAATACAGAGTTGTTTAAACAACCCCCCCACTCAAGTGTTTTTGGCAAAACCAGCAATGTCAGAGGAAATACCTGTTTGTTTTGTGTCAGCAAAGAACAAATCTCACTTGGGGAGCTGTGGAACTTGCTGAGCCCCCAGCACTGAGTCTCTGGATTTGGCCCTGAGGATAAAGGCCTTGAGCATCCCCACCCTCACCAGGCTTTTTGTGGGTGTGGGCTGCTGCCAGCTCCCCTCACATGGACACCCTGGAATCTCTCCAGGAACATCCCGGGACAAGGCCACCCCTGCCCACAGCAGCAGCAGCCCTCAGTTGTTCAGGGATGGCCATTCCCCGGCTTCCATGGCAAATTAGACCCCTGGAAAGGGGTGGTGGGCAGGGCTGCCCATCTGCTCCTGTTTTTGTCCCTCAATTAGGGCTCGTTTCCCCCGTGCTCACTGTGGTTCATTGGTTTCCGCTTCACGTTCCGTGTGGTTTCCAGACACCACCACGGAGCAGCTCTGGGCTGTCTCCTGAGAGATTTTGGATTCTGGCCATCCTTTTTTCCCCACACCTTTTCTTCCTTCCCCTTTCCCAACTGTTTTTGCCCCCTCAGGCTCATTCAAAGAGCAGACTCTGACCAAGGTGGTCCAGGATGCCTGGGATGCACCAGCAGCACCCACCCACCCATCATTTCACCCCCAGCGTGTTCTCAGACAGCTCCAGACCTCTCTGCACAACCTCCTCTACCACCAGGGCAGGGCTTCTCCCCCACATCTATGTCTCCCACAGCTCCCCTGCCATTTCCTCCTGATCCAAATCATTCCTCCCTCCTTGCTACTTATCTCCAGCAATCCCATCCCCTGTGGGCAGGGATTTTCCCTGCAGATGTGGAGCAGCTCCTCACTCATGCACAGGGAAGGTGGCACAGACACATGGACCTTCAGGGTGTCTAGGATCCCCCCAGGTTCCTCCCAATTCCAGAATGCCCAAACCCTCCACTCTTTTCTCCAGCAGAAATTCCATGCAAACATCTCTCTTCAAACCCAGGGCAGCAGGGGTGAGGGGACAACGCTGCTAGGAATGACACAGGAGAGGAAACCCAGAGCCCAGCAAGGCTGGAGGGTTTGTGGTGAGAATTAGGGATGAAGATCAGCTGTTTCTGAGACTCCTCCAGCAGCGTGAGCTTGACGGGAAAAACATTTGCATCTGGACTCAGAGAGGTGGCTGGTTTTTGACTTTTGGCCTAACTGAATAACGTGGTGTGGGTTTGGGACTGGATTAGAAGTCCAGCTTTCACATCCTGGGAAAATCTGACTGGGTTTAGGGGGGAAAAGTGGAAGTAGATGGGAAAAAAACCCAGATGCTGGTGTTGGAAGGACTTTGTGTCCCCCATCCCACCCAAGGGTGTGGGTTGTCAAAGACCTGGCTCTGCCAGACTGCCAGTGCTGGGAACTGCCCCTGGGTGGGCTTGGGGACAAATGGGGGGGTCTCCCACACAGCCCCAGCTGGCAAAGCTGGTGGGGAGCACCCCAGGGCAGGGTGGGGGCTCAGGAAAATGATCTGGGGGTTTTGCCCTCCTTGGGTTGCCTTGGGGGCCATGGAGGGGTTTGGTGACCCCTCCCCAAAACCTCAGAGTCAAAGCATCACTTTGTCTCTCCAAATCAAATCATTAGAGATTCTTTGGTTCATATAAAATAAATTTAAAACTGCCTTGGCATGTTTGTGTTAGGTAAGAGAAGTTCATTAAGGGATTTCCTTCCTATTGGAGCTCCTGTCCTGACTTTCCCTTGGCTGTCTGGAGGGTGGTGCTGCTCCCTTAGATCCAGACATTTTTACCTCCCAAAGATATTATTATTTCATTCCCTTTGCAGCTGCCTGCAGCTCTCGATGGCCAAGCAGTTCTTTGACTGATTAAAAAAAAAAAAAAGTTGAGCATCAGTCAGTAAATCAGTGGCAAGAGAAATGCTGAATCGTTAAATCTTCCACTGTAACCTATTTTAGCTGGGTTTAGAACATATATCCAGGGATGTGCATGGAGGCAACAGGCTTTGAAGGCAAAACCAAAATAAAAGAGTCCAGGGGAAGCAGAGCAATCCCAGGTTTTCATGGCTATGGCCAAGGTAGCTCCAGTCCCTGTCTGAAGGTAAAAATCCCTTCCCCTGTGAAAAACTGTGGATTTTGAATTTGTCCTGAGTTAAAATTTAGAAATAAAACTCCATATTTCTTTTTAAATGGGGATTTTAAGTCAGGGCCAGAAGGGACTCATGCAAATTCAGAGCTGGTTTCTGAGCCCTGGCTGCACCTCTGGGCTGGGCAGGTCTGGGAGTGAGGCACCACTCAGTGTAATCCTGCTTCACCAACACAGGGAGAGGTGACTCCTGTCCCACAGAGTGGGGACACCCAGGCAGGACACAGGGACCTCCAACAAGTGCTCAAACTCCCCATTCCACACCCCATAAATGCATCTGATCCAGGCTAGTGGGGGAGTGAGAAGGAGAGCTCAGCCCTGGGACACAGCAGCTGTTCTTTTCCTGCTCACTGCCTGCCTCTTTTCTCCCTCTTTTCTCAGATGGAAAACTGAGTTTCTAGAATATGTTGGGCAAAACACCCCTGAGCCGTCCTGTCCTGGGGAACCTGCTGGACTCAGCCATTATTAACAGATATTTGCACTCTGATTGAGCCTCTTGCCAGTGAGATGAAAGTGGAGGAAGCCCCCAGTGAGCTGTGAGGAGATGATGACACTGACAGAGCATCACTGGGAGCTCTGTCCTGCCTCGTGGCCATGGCCAGAGCCTCTTGTCCCATGGACTGGCCTTCAGAAAGAGTCCTTGCAGAGAAGCTTTCTCCCAGAGTGCAGAGCACCCAGCCCTCCCCAGATTTTCCCTTTCCCTCCAGCACAGTGAGGCCAAACCCTCCCAGCCCTGCTGCTGCTGCTGCCCGGAGCAGCCTCACACCAGCAACATCACCCTCCCAGGGGCTGGAAAGCAGCAATCCCCCTTGGAAAACTGCCCCAGCAGTTTTTTAGCCCAGATCAGGCTGTTTCTTGCCCTCTGTGAGCCCTTTCCTGCTGGCTCCCAGGTGGAGGGACCATTTGCTTCCCTCGTTTTTGGGGCAGCAGAGCAGAAGGGCCAAGGGCAGAAGCTCCATGGACACAGAGCACGTGCATCCAGGCTCATCCTGGAAGGATCCTGCTGGGCTCAGAGCACAGCCAAGGCGTCTCCCCACTCCCACAGGGGAGATTCCCAGGCCCATTTTCTCTGCTGTCACCTCACCAGGCTGCTAGCAGCTCCAAGGGATCAGAGCAGAGGTGAAGCACAGACCTCAGCCCTGCCCTGGTGCCTCCCAGGGGAGCTCAGTGATGTTAAAACTCTTCCAGCTCAGAGCTCAATTCAAACCTGGATAAGGAGATCCCACTCCTGCAGTGGTTCCCTCACAGCAGTGATTTTTGTGGAGGAGGTTTTGCAGCGTTTCAGAGGGAGAGAGCTGGGGGCTCTCTGAGCTCCCACGGGGACTTTCCTCCAGGCTGGCACTGCAGATCCTCAGGGAGCAGCAGATGTTCACATCAAACCCTGAAAGCAAAGACACAAACAGGTGAGTGTGTGTGTGGGTGACAGAGAGAAGATGAAGGGAAGATGGAACAGCAGGATGGGCACGGGGATGGAGGGAGGGATGCAGGCAGGGGATGAGGAGCAGCAGACACTTGAGTGATGGATTCAGTAGACAGGAGGCACATCAGTGCATTATTTCCTCCTTTTCCTCCTCCCCGGAGCAGAGCAGAGCCCTGGGGCCACGCAGGGGAGCCCGGCAACAAGCAGGGACATGAGGCAGCAGCAGGGGAGGACGGGCGGGGGTCCCGGCCCTCCGCGGTGCCCCGGCCGGCCCGAGCGTCTGTTCCCTTTGAAGTGAGGGCCTGGCGGAGGCGCCGCCCGAGAGGATTTGGCAGGTCGGCACTTCTGCTCTGCGGCAGCCTCAGAACAAGAGGATTGGCTCCCCTCCCTCCGGCACATGGCTCTCCCGCCCCTCCGCGCTCCCCGTTGAACGGCAGCCCAGCCGGCAAGCCCCGGCAATCTCCCCCGTCCCCCCCAGCCCAACCTCATTGTCCCCGGGAGATGCCTCCTTTCCCCCTCCCCACCTCTCCCTTCTCTTCCTGGCAAATTCTCCCCCTCCTCCTGGATCCAGCCGCTCTCATAATAGCATCCTTTTCATGGAGACAAATTGTCCAGCCGGGGGCTGCACCTGAGGGCTTTCGCCCTTTAACAAATAGCCTTTTAATTTTCTGCCAGAAGGGCATGGAGAGGGGGGGAGAGGGAAAAAGGGGGGGCTGGAGAGGGGGTTGCACAGAGGAGAGAGAATCAATCAGACATCCATCTTCATCATTGCTGCCAAGGGACCGTTTGCACTGGCTGGATGCCCCTGGGGGAAGGTGGGGTGAAAAAGAGAAGAGGTTGGGGTGAGGGGGGGGCAGGAGGCGATGAGAGGTTGAGGAGGGAGGGGGGGGCACAGAGCTCTGAAATCCACATGGAATGGTTTCTCTGGCCCTCCAGAAAAATAAACCCTTGAAGCCCAGGGAAGGGAGGAGAGGGTTGTTTTCCAGCTCTTGTTCTGCTCTCCAAAGAGGTTGGGTCAAATCCAAAAGTCAGTCAGCAGCTCTGGCCCAGGGCACAGCAGCAGCCAAGGGGAGCCACTTCAGGCCGTGGGGGATCCCCATTCCTGTGCCCCTGCAAATGGGGAACTCCAGGTGAGAGGAAGAACAAAGAGACTCGGGGAGAAGCTCCACCAGCACCTTCTCCTTTCAGGATGAGCTTATCACAAACAGCACACACAGCTCCTACAGCACGGCAGAGGGGTCAGAAGAGCTCCAAATTCTCCTCTCCCTGGACAGCAAGGAGGGAGCCAGCAGGTGAAACCACCACATCATTTGCCTCTCCTCTCCTCCAGATTCTCTCCTGCAAAGGGATATCAAGCCAGGGATATCAGCTTTAGCTGGAATCTGTCGCCTCTCCCACCAAAAAAAAAAAAACAAAAAACCACCAAACTAAGCAAGGAGGTTAATTAGATGTTTGCAATCCAATTTACATGTTGTTTGTGAAACCAGCATTTCAGCTGTAACCCAGCCTGGGAGCCCCCCGTGCCCTCGCTCTTTTGCTAAATTTATTTCACAGCTTTGCAGAACTGGCTCAGCCGGGTCAGAACTCTTCCATTATCATTTTATCGCTGCCTCTTACTCTGTAATTACAAGCTGCTTCCCTCAGCCCCCTCCTTCCTCTCCTTCCCCAGCCCCCTCCAAGCACAAGGTGGGAGATGTTGGTCTTGCTTTAAGCTCCTTCCACGATTTGTCTCACCCACTGAGGCCGGGGACAGCCTGGCCCTGCTTGCAGCAGATAAGGCAGGGAAGGTGGCTGGGGGAGCAGGGGGAGGATGCTGCTCTCCAGTCCCCCCCTCCCCAAGGATTAAAATATTCAGATGCACCGATGAATAGCAATGAGGGCTGGAAATGAAGGCCTGGAAGCTCAGAGCTGGACAGGTTGGAGTCAAGCTGGCAGGAAGGAGATGAGCTGCACAGTCATGGAAGGCTGTGGCACATCCCCTCCTGTGTCCTGGGCTGACCCTCAGCTGTTCCCAGGGACTGGGATGGGCTAAAATTGTGCCTGGAGAGACACAGAGATGTCTAGAGCTCTCATCTATGCCTTGTGGAAGGGTGCAGAGAGGCTTTGGGAGCCCTGCTGGCCAACATTCCCAGCAAATCCCAGCAGGAGAGAAAGGCCCTTGAGGAGCATCTCAGATGCAGAGCCAGGAGCCAGCACCTCCCTGGGCTTCCAGCAGCTCCACACAGGACAGACAGCCATGGGGACTGGAGTCCCAGGGCTGGCAGGGCCACCAGAGGACTGTCCCCAGCCAGCAGGGTCACTGGGCCCCACGGAGCAGCAGCAAGACCCCCACAGCAGGTTCCCTCTCTCCCAGACCCTCCCCAAAGCACCAGCAAGGGGAAGGGGCCACATCCTCCCCAGGGAAGGAGCAAAACTCAGGCTGAAGGGCTGGGAAATCCAGGGAGAGGAAGGGACAGGCAAAGGGATGTCCACACCTCTGGGGCTCTGTGACATCTTGGCCATGGGGATGAGGCATCACAGGGCTCCAAAAGTGAGTTTGGGGTGGAGGTGGCCACTGTCCCTGCCCTGGGAGAAAGAGGCCCTGCCCTGCTGTGGGGACAGGGCCCGGATGCAGCTGGACACAGCCAGCAGGGCCCTGCTTTGTTGGAAAATTTGGCTTCCTTTCAGTCACCTGTGAGCATGAATCAGACAAGAACTCGCAGGCAGCATGAATACACACACACACACACACACAGGGCCAGCTCAATTGCCCATGAGAAGGTTCATGTAATTAACAGGCAGCCAGCTTTTCTTTCATGTGACAAAGAAAGGATGGGGAGGGCTGGGAGGGTGTTTTTCTGTACCCATCCCCTGAGAGCAAGTTGCAGCAGGCCTGTTCACAGGAGCAGGGAGCACAGCACAGCCTGTGAGCAGGACCCCAGGGGCAGGGAGGGATGCACCCCAGGCCCCGATTTCCCTTCATGCACAAACTGGGTCCTTTCCCATCCTTGGGAGGGTTAAAGCCTTTCCCCTGCTAAACCCACAGTGCAGGGAACCCCTGTTTGATAAAATACCACAATGACGGATCTTCCTGCTGAGCAATCCCCTGTACTGGAATCCCCCCCAGGATCACTGGGAACAGCATTTAACTCACATCCATCCCACACCCATGCCACAAACACCCAAATTCCCAACCCTGGAGCATACAGGAACACAACCTGGCTCTGCCCGTGCTGTTCAGCCCAGCGTCCACAGCCACACAGGCAGCACGGAGCACAAAGACACCTCGGTCCCTCCCTAAAACAAAGATCAAAGCCCCTGCTCGGAGCTGAGGATACCACCCCCTCCCTCCGCCGCTGAGGAACATTAAAACCCCATTAACCTGGGGTTGTTGTTAATCATGCGACATTACCCAGTGGGGACAGCCCTGACGTGTGAGTGCCCGGGCTGCCGCCGGCTCCCCCGGCCCGGCTCCGGGTGACACAGGAGAAGGTGGGATTGGTTTATAACCGCGCGGGCCAGCTCCAGATAATGAATTTCCTGCACCGGGCAGCGCAGGGAAGCTTCGCCGAGATTGGAAATAATCACCCCGAGGCGAGGCGAGGCAGGGAGCGGACCGCAGCCGGCTCTCACCCCGCGGAGGATAATCCCCTTTGTGACTGGGCTAAGGACAAGGCGAGGAAACCACGATCCATCATCTGCCTGAACCACATCCATCCTCTGGAAGATGATTTCCGGTCCTGCTGCTGAGCAAACCCCACGGCAGGCAGAGATCCCAAAATCACCCCCGGAGCTCAGGAGATGGTCACTTTGGAGACCTCCTGAGGCTGTTGTACACTACGAACAACACAAAGACTTTGACTTCAGAAGGCTGAAAAGGTGACTCTGTTATTTTGAGATGTGTCTCCCTTTTTATACTATTCTACACAGACCAATTCGATTGGTGAAGCAAAGACAAACTTTTTCAATGACATTGGTGAGACCAGAGGGACATCAAGAAGAAGTCCCTCCTAGGAAAAGGAATGAATAACATAGGTACAGTTACAAATTTTTTTTGTTGTTTGTTTACAGAAAATTATTTGGGAAAAGAATTTCAGAAAACCAAAACACCTCAGGCATGGAACCAAAGCTACAGGATGGGTCAGGCTGGGAGGGACCACAGTCAGGTCATCTGCAGCTACCAAAACATATTTCGTGTTTACAGAAAATTCCCTGGGAAAGGAATTTCAGAAAACCAAAACATGTCAGGCACAAACCAGGGCTACAGCCTCCTGGGACACAGAGGGGACACCTCCAGCACAGCCTGGACAGGTGAATGCCAGGAGAGCAAATCTTCTGCCTGCACGTGTGCGTGGAGGCTGGAGCCCCATCAAGCCCTCACAGCTCGGTGATATTACAGCTTTCCCCTCATGCATAGAAGCAGGCAGGGGGGCTAATTGCTTCTTATGACACTATAATGGTAGGACTATTTACACTAGATTAAAATCCAATTCATAATGAGGTATAATAACTTTGCAAATGCCAGGATTTGTCAAAGGGTGAGGAGCGCCACTGAGACAGAGCCGAGCAGCCTCGGACTGGGGTCTGAGCCCTGCCATGGGAGGAAGGGGCTCTCAGCAGAGCCAGGGTGGGGTTTGGTTGGATCCTCCCTCTTTGGTTGCTTCTTCCATAGGTTAAGCAGAAGGGCTGGTGGAAGGGAGCATGGGTGATGTTGTTTTACACCACAATGACACAGATTCTGAGATTCAGAAGGCTGAAAATGACTCTTCTGTTTTTGGGATGTGTCTCCCTTATATGCTATTTTACACAAACCAATTCGATTGGTGAAACAAAGACAAATCTCTTCACTCACATTGGTCAGAGCAGAGGGACATCAAGAAGTCCCTCCTAGGAAAAGGAATGAATAACAAAGTTACAGTTACAAAAACATTTATCCTGTTTACAGAAAATTCCTTAGGAAAAGAATTTTAGAAAACCAAAACACTTCAGGCATGGAACCAGGACTACACATGGGGATGAGCACAGCCCTGGAACAGCTTTACAGCCAGGCAAAGGCACTGCCCAGAGCAAGAGGCTCTGCAGTGCCTGGAGTAGGGGAAAGTGTGGGCAAGAGGTTGGATCAACCACAGAGCTGCTGAGCTTTATCTCGGGAACAGAGCTCCTTCCCCAGGGAAGTTTTGTTCCAGAGGCTGATAAACCAAAGTCACATTGGGTCCACCAGGTACCAGGGGTGCTGGGGCAGCCTCTGCACCAGGATCAGGCACTCCTATGGAAAACCTCCTTTGCTGGGTGTCACACACCCTCAGAAAGTCACCCTCCCTGCCCAGTGGCACTGTGACCCATCCCAGTCACCCCCAGCACCCCTCCAAGGACACACACACCCCCCAGCACTGCCCTCTCCCCCCAGGGCTGCCCCTGCAGTCAGGAGGGATGTTTGTCCCAGGCCTGGGATTGGATCCAGCTTGGATCTGCTCCGTGCCTCTCCATCCCGTGTTTACAGACGTGACCTTGAGTGAGCCCAGCAACACATCACTCCTGACGGGCTCAAAAGAGGAATTTATTTATTCCCTGCCAATGACATGGACTGATGGTGCCCTCTGAATTCCAAATAGAGCTCAGCTCTGCTTTGACAGTCTGGGTGGCTCTGCTGGAGAGCAGGCAAGGGAGAGAGCCCACCAAGCTCCATTCCCAAAGGGAATGTTGCTGCCCGGATCCCAGGGCTCAGTGCAATCCCTGCATCCTACAGAGTGGGCTCAGTGCAGTGCTGGCCCCTTGCACAGGGGTTTAGGGAATGGAGCTCAGGTGTGCCATGGTCACAGAGGTCTTCTGATGGATATCAGCCCCAGAGAATGCTCCAAGGCCTTGCCAGCACCAGAGGGGGAACTGCACAAGACAAGTGCCAGGCTGAGCGGGGATGAAGGGGTGCTCAGGTAAATGTGAGTCACTCTCCCAATGCCACCAAGCTCTCCAAGCCTTCCCACACCTCTGTTTGCATCCAAACCCAGCCATCTGCTAAAAAACCTGATGGCAGAGCCTCCAGAAAGGCAGTTCCTCAGCACACAAGGCTGTGAATTTGTCACTCGTCCTGCTGGACACTCAGTACCCCCAGCTGGGTCACACACACCAAGGACAAGGAGAGCTGGAAGGAATATTGATTTCCTGAAGGGTGAGGCCCTCTTCTCCAAACAAACTCTTCCCTGATGGGATCACTGGAAGAGCCACCCTGTGCACAGGAACGCAGGAGGGGAGCTGAGTTATAAAAATAGCAAAAACCTTAACACACCCCGTGCTCAGAGGAAAATCAGCTGAGCCTCAAGTACAGCAAAAATGAACTGAATTGTGCCAAACTGACATTCACCTCAGCAAAGGGCTCTTCTTGGCTCTGTGGAGCATTGTGCCCATGCCCAACATGAGCCTGTCCCATCAGCAGGGCACAGTGATGCCTTGGAAGGCTGACCTGAAACAGAGACTGGACAGAGCTAGAGAATAAAGTAGGGATTTATTGAAAGGCCTCCAGGATCCACCCTGGGCAGGGCAGGAGCCTGACAAAGGCTGTGCCCTGGCTGGACCAAGAATAGTCACAAAAATGGCATCCCGGTCATGAGATCTCACACTTTTATAAGTTTTGGTCCATTTGCATATTGGGGTTTAATTGTCCAATTACAGCTTCAGATTGTGAGGTCCCATCCTTCTTGTTCCTCCCTTCAGTCCACCCTTGTTTGTGCTTTTAGGCCTGAAAGGTGTCCTTGGTTCTCTGCAGAAAAAGGATTTTTTTTGTCTACCTACTCTGTGAAAAGAGCTGACTGCCACTTAATATGAAGCTCAGAACCACATCCCTAGGCAGGGCAGAATCTGCAAACATGAAAACTAAAATTTAAAGGCATCACAGCAAGCCCCATTCCAACCTCTCCAAGAAATGTGGGTGCTTTTGGTTGGATCAAAGCCTTGTCCTCAGCTGGTGGCAGAGCCAGGAGAGTCCTGGCAGCCACAAGGAACCCTCTGTCCTTGGAGGACATGGACTGCCCACCAGCCCCAGGGCTCTGCTGGGGTGCAGGGGGTGTGAGGAGAGAGGAGAGCAGGGGTCTGCCAGGTAGGGGGGCACCTGGACACACCTTGCCTCGTGCAGGGGCTGTCAGGTTTGAGGGAGAACCCAAAAAAGCAGAGCTGCCCCTCACACAATTATACACATCCTTCCTAAGGGGAGGTGCTCATAAGGTCACCCTCCAGCAGAACACATGGATGTTGGATGTATAAATATGTTCAAGCTGTAAAAGAGGAGGTGTCAAGGAACACAGCAGAGGGAATGAGGCCCAGGAACACCTCTGACCTCATGGCACCTCCAGCATCAATCCAAGAAGTTTCTTGGCCAGAGTTTGAACCAATCATCTTCTGGCAAACATGCTGCCCTTCGACTCACCAGCACTGAAAAGAAAAACACCATTTCCCCCATTCTGTTTTTGTTTGTGAGAGGGAGCAGGCAGCAGAGCAGAAAGGGATGGAGGGGATGGCACAGCATCCCAATTGGAAAGAGCCAGTGGCCACTGCCCAAGTAAAATTCCAACTTTATGACATAATGGGCTTTTTCTAACCAGCGCTTGCTATTAACTTCAGCACTGGCTTAAACTCCTTGGCCTCAGGCACCAGCAAAGCAGAGCTCACACACTGTAAATGTTAATACTGCTTGAGCACTGTAATAAGCTAAAAGGTGGATGCAAGATCTGGCACATTAATTCCTTTTTTCATCTTTTTAGCACATTTCAGGGTAATATGAATAATAAATATTTGAGCTCATGAAGGTTAACGGATGGATAACCCTGGAGACTGGGACTCCCCAGGTAGGAAGGCAGCAGTTCCTTTCCACAGTCAGTGTCTCCAGCAGCGAGCCAGGGAATTTGCCTCCTCCTGAGAAGTCAGAGTTTCCTCTTGGCAGGGAAGAGTTTGGCATTAAAACTTGTTGCCCGGCACACTTGTGCACATTTCAAATGTTTGGGCTGGGAAGGAGTAGAGGTGGATGTTTCCAAGCATCACAAGGCAAACCTATGGAGGGAGGGAAGCTGTCACCCTGATTTTTCAGCCTTCTGATTGTTTTTCATTTCTACTGGAGTTTTCTCATGCTTGTAACAAAAAACAAAGGCTGATGTTTGGTAAATAATGCATTCCTTTCCAGGGAGAAGGACAAATTGATGGACTTCTGAGTTAACCACTGAGGTCAGAAGGGTGTTCCTCTCATTCCCCAATCCTTGACCAAATCCCAAAAACTATATAAGTCAAAATCCCCAAATAATCTTCCCTTTTTTCTCTCATCTCACATTCTGACAGGTGAGTGTAGTTCTTTTCATGTCCTCTTGAGACAGGAAACCTTCTCCATTCCAACACAAGCTCTGTTCCCATGGAACAAGAGACAGATTTGGTCAGCAAAGAGCTCTCAAAGTTTTTTAGGCATTTAATTCCTCATGCAGGCAGCTCTGGGTTCACCTGAGCCTTGGTGGCAGAGCAAGGGTGCTGAGCATGCACCTCCAGAATCTTAAACTCCAGCTGAGGGAATGTCCTAAAGGCAGAGCACTGCATGGGCCTGGCCCAGATGCCACCATCAGCCCCAAGGCTCCTGTTTTGCAGGTACTGGGTCTGAATTAGGATTTGGTGTCTGTCAGGCCACAGCCACACAACAGCCCAAGGAGAGCAGCTGGGTGCACAGCTCTGCTGGAGCTGGCACAGCTCTGCACATCACCTCTGGACCACAGAAACATGGAGAACAGGGCTTTGGGAGAAAGTCACACTGCTTTGGCACCCACTCAGGTGCCACAGGAGTGCCCCAGCCCATCCCAGAGCCACGTGTGAGCTCCCAGGGAAGCAGCCTAGAGCAGATGAGGAAAATCTTCTAATCCCAAACAAGGACCATGTCAGGAGAGAAAGGATAGGTCTGGTGACCCAGGGAAGGGTTTGAAGCCTGTGCTTAGAGAGCCAACACTGGAACATGAGAATTCCCATTGCTGATCTATCAACAGAGACCCAGCAGGCAGGAGTAGAAGAGAGCTTCTCTCTCTTGCTGGGAGAGAAGGGCTGGGGATGAACAGGAGTGTGATCCCTCAGGATGGAGGATGTGGGGCTTCCCCAGATTCCATCTGCTCTGGCAGCTTTGTCTTGTTGACTCTCATGGTACAGACAACCCCTGAGGTGCCATGTCTGACAAGGCATCTTGCTGGGAAAGCCCTGATATTCCAGCAGAAATCCTAAAATCCCACTTTCCTCTGTGGCCCCAGGCAGGTGGACATGAGCCCTGTGGGACACTGGGGCAGCCAGGGCACAAACCGGTGCTGGCCTGGCTGTCAGGATGTGAGCAAGGAGGAAGGTCCTGACTGTGCAGGGATGAAATCCCCGTCCTGCCCTGCACCTGCAGGGGCTGCTGGGGACAGAGCTGTGCTGCATCCCCCGCTCAGATTCCTGATCCATCCCCGCCAGCGCCGCAGGAATCTGGGACAGGCAGGGACTGCTCAGGGAGGACAGCCAGGGGCTGGCAGGGGACACAGGCAGGACAGGCTGGAGGAGCCCAGGATGGAGAGGAGAGCCAGGAGGGTTTTGGGGTGACCCTGCGAACCGCTGGGACCCTCAGCGAAGGGAGCAGCCCCTGGAAGAAGCCCCGGCGGCCGGGGGAGGTGGAGGCGGGGGGCT
>JBBMKD010000044.1:4269150-4281372 GCA_037834095.1 Argya squamiceps | reverse complement strand
CGAGAGTCCCTCTCTCCTGACCTGAATTTTAAGTCCTGGCTCGGTTGTAGCACGGAGCACCGATGATTTATGGAAAGCCAGTCACTTCTCTGCATATTTTCTCTGTTCAGCCAAGTGGTGGAATTTATCCTTCCTATACCATTACTGGCATTAATAACGGGGTGGCCAACGAGCCAGGCCGAGCCCCGAGGGAGCCCTCAGCCAGGAGCTGGGGCCAGCACAGACACTGGTGTCCCCTCACCCCCCACGAGAAAAACACCTTCTCTCCTTTTCACGAACGGAGAAACTGAGGCAGGAGCACAGCTGGCTGCTTCCCTGGGCTCCAGCACTCCCAGGTTGTCGGTGTTAGCAGTGATGGGGGCTTTTTATAAAGACAGGGTGATGTGTTTGTAAATAACCCTCTCACAGCATCATTTTGAGGAGTATAAAATGGTTAATCACTGGGTGAACAGTGGTTGCTATAATTATTATTATTACCATTATTATTAATTCAAAACGCAAGGCTGAGGGTTGTTTTGAGGCTGCTGGGACACCCCAGCTCTGAGAGCTGGACAGGGATGGGGATGATGCTCCAAGCTGTCACCTCCCAGGCTGGATGGGACTCAGCAGGGACAGCCACTAAAGGAGGGATGATCCCAAGGAATAATCCCCTGGCACGGAGGAGCTCTGCAGCTCCCAGCTGGGTGCAGGAGCCAAACCCGGGGTCCCCATGACCCCAGAGGTCCCGGGAAGGCTGCAGCACTCGGGATTCCTGCCCGTCTCCAGCCGCAGAGTGACCACAGGGCACCACCTGGGGCCAGGCCACCCCACAGGGGTGGCCCCAGCCACCCTGCACCTCACATCCCTGCCGGGGACACCCAATGCCCCCAGCCGGCACCCAAAGGGCCAAGTGCCTCCTCATGAAGGCAAGGAGGGGAAAACTCCCTGTTGGGCACTTGTGGGAGTCACCCCAAACCCCACAGTCCTGCCCCTGTCACCACCAGCACTGACCCTTCAGTGGGACCGTGCTGAGGAATCACCAGCGTGAGCTCCTGACTCCCCTGACCCCCACCCCGAGCAGAATCACGGGAATAAATCCCTTTTTAAAAGCTGTTGGGCAAACACCAAAGCTATTAGGGTGGTGTTTTTTTCGTTTTCCTGACCTTCTTGCCTTTTTTTTTTTTTTTCGGAAGGGGAAGGTCTGCAGAAGGTGGAAAGTAATCAGGTTTTGGACCTGGGATAAAAAATAGCTGGAGTAGGTTGGGCTGACTCCTTATAATTAATAGTGTGCCTCTTAATAGGATTCTCCAGCCTTCGGTGCTCCCTGGAAACACCTTTTTACATAAGGTATTGCCCGCCATGGAGTGGCAGAGTTTTGATTTATGGGGGTTTGGCCTCCACGGAGCACCTGGGGAGGCGGCCTGGGCGGTGGGAGGTGTAGGGCCAAGGGGCTGGGGGCACGGAGGGCTTTTTGGGGGGTTGGCAGCCAGGTCAGGGGAAAGGGCTCTGTGGGTGAGCTGGTCCTGGGGCTGGCGCCCTTCTGCTCCAAAAGGGAGGAGAAGAAATGAGGTTTGGGGGTCGCAAAAGGTTTTTCTCCGTGCCCAAGATCGCAGCGCACAGGGCACAGGCTCAGCAGGGGAATCAGGTGGGGATGGGCAGCACCAGCTGGAGCAAAATCCCGCATCGCCCTGAATGGGAGGAAGGAGAGGGGAGAAATGTTGGGAGGATACAAAAAAATACCCCAGGAGGCGCCACAGCAAAGGGCTAAAGGCGAACAGAGCACTGCAGAGTGGAAATGTGGGAGAGCAGGAGAGCCTGGGGGAAAGGGAGAACAAGAAAAAGAGTGGGACAGGGGGAAAAACGGATATGATGGGGTCTAGGATGGGGAATATCCCCTCCACCTGTTATAACACCTCGGAGCCCGCAGGGGTTAAACCCGGCCGAGGATCCCCGTGGATAAATCACCGTCACAAGAGCGTTGTTCTCGTCTGGCCACAGCCAACGTGGCAGGAACGGCAGAAGATTGTATTAATTAATAATCATTACAATAATAATGCATAAAGACAGTAGCAAAGTAATTAGTCAGAGACGGAGCGTTTGCTAATTGCGGTGGGGAGCTGCAGCCCAAACAGCCTGGGGAGGAGCAGGGGGAGGGAGCAGAGGGGGCGCAGGGTTGTAGGGAGGATACCTGGCACGTCCCAGGGGAAAAGTGGGATGTGCGGACCCCAATCCCGCCCTCAGCACAGGTACCACCACCACCCTGGCTCCATCCCCGCCTGCAGCGCGACCCCCGTGCCTCAGTTTCCCCATCCCTGCTGTGTGCTGGGAAATGCTGCGTGAGGAGCCCGGCCCCGCTTCCCCAGGCTTTATTTCGGTTATTTCGGAAGGAAAGCAAGCAGAATGTGCTCTGTCACACCCCCTGCCCCGCCGGGGGTCACTCCATCCCCAGCTGGCTCTTCAGAGCCCGCAGCTGGGCCGTGTGGATGTTGCTGCCGCCGCACACCACGACCACCACGGAGCCCAGCGGGGTCGGCAGCCGCCCCTCTCTCTGCAGCCGCTGCAGCCGCCCCGAGTAGAGCACGGCCAGGGGGGCCCCGCACGCCAACTCCACCAGCATCCTCTCGTCATCTGCGGGGGGGGACATTGGGGACACCCACAGGGTGAGAGCTGGGCCACAGCACCCTGACTGCAGCCACCCCCGAGGCCCGGCGGTGTCCCCGTCAGCCCCGCTCACCCAGGAACTGCTCCACAGCCCGCACGGCCTCGGTGTCCTGCACCACCTCCGAGATCACCCGGCACTCCCGGGCACATTCCAGCGCCCGCGCCGCCACCGTCTTGGCCGCCAGGCACGTGGCCACGCTGGGACAAGAGGGGACAAGACGGTCAAGGCGAGGACACCTCGGTGAGCCCCGCCGGCTCGCTGCACGCCTGGCTGCTCACCTGGTGATGTCGGGCAGGGTGACGAGCCGGCCGGCTTTGAGCGCCTCGTGGAAGCTGTGAGCTCCCAGCGTCTCGACGGCGACGATGGGGACATCCTGCCAGCCCACCTGGTGCAGGCCGGCCACCACCCCGGCCAGCAGCCCCCCGCCACCCACCGCAACCACGATGGCGCCTGGTTTGGCCTCCAGAGAGTCCTTCAGCTCCCGGACCAGGCTGGAGTGACCCTCCCTGCAGGGTGAGGGGCAGCAGGATGCAGCCTGGGGGCTCCCCCGGGGTCAGTCTGGATCCCGGGGATGGGGACCGGGGGCAGGAGCAGAGTCCTGGCAGCACTCACCACACCAAGGGGTGGTCGAAGGGGTGGATGTTGACCCAGCCTTCTGTCTTAGCCAGCTCCTGGGCTCTCGTGTTGGCATCATCCCACACCTGGGTGGGGACAAGGGGTGGCTCAGCAGAGCTCCACAGAGCCCTGACAACCCCGGGGTGGGTCCCTTGTCACTGCAGGGCTGGGGGACACCAGAACAGGGTTCCCAGGGTGACCCTGCTGTGATGCTGGGCTGCAGGAGGGGGACATTTCGGGATAAGGTTTGCCAAGCACCAACGAGCAGGTGAGGTCAGGCTCAGCCCTCTCTGGACCCACCCCAGACCCCACTTTTGGGGGTACCTTGCCATAGACCTCGACCGTGGCCCCCAGGTCCTGCAGTTTTCTCACAGGGGTGGGGCCGCTGCTGCTGGGGACCACCACGGTGATGGGCATCCCCAGCTCCCGGGCTGCGTACGCCGCTGCCAGACCCGCGTTTCCTCCTGTGGGGAGCGGGAGTCAGGCACGGCTCCACCCCCGGGACATCCCCACATTCCTCAGGACAGCATCCCGCCAGCTCGGGATGGAGTTACCTGAGGAGCAGACGAAGTGTTTGCAGCCCTTCTTGGCAGCCTGAAAGGCAGGAGAGAAAGAGGGGAGGGGGCGGCTGTGTCCCCCCGCTGTGCCCCCCACGAGGGAAGGAACAGCCCCCTGCGCACACCATGCCCACACTCACATGCTGGCACTGGTGCCCGATGCCCCGGATCTTGAAGGATCCCGAGGGCTGGACGTTCTCCAGCTTCATGAAGACCTTGGTGCCCACGACCTTGGAGAGGGGCAGGCTCTCCAGGACGGGAGAAACGAGGTGGAAGGGCTTCTGGCCCCCGACAGGCTGGGCTGCCATGGCCTGACAACGATGCTCTGGCAGGGAGAGGCGGTGGAGTCACCAGCTGCTCTCCGCGGGTCCCTCCCGCAGCCCCGATGGCCACTCCGGGCTCGGTGGGGAGCACAGGAGGCTCTGGGGAGGGACAGGGCTGTCCCCAGTGTCCCCTCCCATCTCTAGGATGCTACAGCAGCGATGAAAGAACCCAGGACAGGTTGTGCCACCCCCTCCTCCATCCTCGTTGTCCCCACAGCCCCGGTGTCCCCAGGTGCCCCGTGCACACCCTGTCCTGTAACCCGGGGTGGGAATTACCTGGAGTCCCGTGGGACCTCGCTGCGTGTCCTCACCCACCGCCGGGCCTGCGGGACACAACAGGAAGGGGACAGGCGGCGTCCGAGGGGCCGTGCCGGTGTCCCCAAGTCCCCGAGCTCAGTCAGGCGGCGGGGCAAGGGGCAGAGGTCAGACATTGCCCCGGCGCCGCTGTTTGCTCAGCCCGGGGCGGGTTTTACAGCCCGGGGCTGGAGCGGTGCCGAAGGCGGCCGGCCATGGCCGGGCACGCTGCCAGGTGACACAGTGGGGACAAACACGTGTGGCCCTGCCAGCCAGATCCCAGCGGCTTTCACATGCCCGGGAGATGGGATGTGGGCTCCCAGGAGATGGGGGAAAGAGGAAAGGCAGCTCACAAATTATTTTGTTTGTCACAAATTGTTTGTAAAGGGTTTGCCCTGGATGTTATCAGGTGGGGCCAGAAACGTGCACCAGCAGATTTTTAGGGTTTTGCCCCTGAAGCCCTGGTGTAGCCAGGGCAGCCTGCACACCCCAAACCCCCAGCCAAGACACCTCTCAGTGCCTCCAAACAGGCCATCACACCCCTCTGCTCACCCTGCCACATCCCCACCCCATGGCAGCCCTTGAATTCTGTCCAAGCTTCACATCCCAGGGGGGCTCAGCCCCTCCACCTGGGGGAGACCCCTGGGATGAGCCCCCCTGCTCCAGGGGGCCATGCTGGGCACCCCATGGATCATCCCTTAGAGAGGGGCTGTGCCAAGAGACCCAGGCAGAGCCTGGCCCAGACCCAAGGTCCAGCAGCCCCAAGGCAAAGCAGGCAGAGCCCCCTCCTTTCCTCTGAGACCCCTCCTTGTCACCCAGCCCTGGTGACAGCCCCAGGGTAAGAGTCCTACCTGTGCTCTGAGGGGCTGGTCGTGTCCACAGCAGGCAAGGAGGAGGAAGGTGGGATCTGGAGGAAGGCCCAGCCCTGGCTGGCAGCCCCGCAGCCGCAGAAGGTTCCTCTGCTGCTCTGGCCAAGCTGAAGCAGCCTGGAAGCAGAGGGCACAAGGAGTCCCGAGGGGGGGACATTACACACACCAAACAGGGTGCACTGGGAGCCCCACGCTGTGCCCAGTGCTGCTCCCTGCCAGGCAGGCAGCAGTGAAAGCAGAACACAGCATTTCAGTCCCCTGACCCAAACCGTGCTGCAGCAAAACCCCCCAGAGCACCACTGCTGGCAGGCAGCGAGCAGGAGGAGAGCTCTGGAGCAGCCCTGCTCCTGATGGAGCTGATCTTTAATCCAACAGAACATCCCTGCTTCCCACACCACCCTTGGGCTCCCAGCACAGAGCACAGCACTGCACCTCTGCACAGAGCCATGCTGCTTTTGGGACACGGGGGCTGGAAAGGAGGGCAATGAGGATTTCTTGAATGGGGGCATCAGGGTGGGGACACAGCTCCAGTCCCTCTGGGCCCCATCCCCACCTCACAGTAGACAGAGAATGCAGCCACTTCCATGAGGGTGGGACAGCAGCAGGAGCTGAGAAAGGGGTGTAAGAAGCCTCCCCCAGCTCACAGGGATGAGGCTGGAGGTCGCCTTGGGGAGGACACCACATTTCAGCTCAGCCCTGGGGTGCTCCTGGGTCCCTTTCCATCCCATATCCACCTCCCTGCCCCTCCTCTGCTCCCCTTTGGCTCCATCCCTGCCGTGAGCAAGGCATGCCAGGCTGTCACCTGGTCACTTCCCTTGGCCAGAGTCCTTGGCTGACACTGTGGCAGCAGCTGGGATGATATTTAACAACTTCTTGTTTGTTTTTCCACTTTCAAGGAAACAAAAAGAAAAGCAATTCAGCAACTCTGCAACATTTCCAGCGTGCCCTGCTCCTCCTTGCTGCTCCCCCACCCAGTGATGGTGATCTGCCTGGGGAAACTGAGGCACGGGGACGCCAAAAGCAGCCCCCACTTCCACCGTAGCTCACACACCATGGGGACAAAAGGGGACATAAGCTCTGCCATCCCCAACTTACCTGCAATCCCAGCACAGTGAAGTACAGACACCCCACCTTCCCCAGTTTTTGGGGTGCCAGCACCCCAACAGCCCAGACCTGCTCCCTCACACCCCCCTGCAGCCCCCAGGGCCCCTGGCCCCGGTGGGAACCTGGCGCCTTCAAAGCGCTGCCGAGCTGCAGCTCATTAATCCCCCAGTAATGACCTCGTTACTCCTAACGAGGCAGAGCGGATCAAGGGAGCTGCCTAAGAGGATTTTGCACCGCGGGTTTTGGGGACGGGGGGCACACAGGTGCCAGAGGAAAGGAAGACAAAAGGCATGAGGATGGTCTCTCACTCCTGGGGGGTGAGCAGTGGGGCTGCCCCATTCCAGCAGCACAGAACCCACCACAGCCTGCACCCCAAAAGCCCCGGCCCCACTGGCCACACACCCTCCCACCAGCAGAGGAGCAGATTGCCCTGTTAATGGGGACCCCTGTGTGAGCCCAACCCTCATAGAAGCCACCAGAAAACCTCAGCAGAGAGCAAAGCACAGCCACCAGCACAGAGCACTTTATTTGCCACAGCCAAACCAGCTCACTGCCCTCCTGCCTGCCCTGAGGGCGAGCCCCAGCCTCACAGGATGCCTCTTTTTTGGGAAGAGCCCCCCACAAACCAGGCAGCAGCGCCCAGGGAAAGGGATTGGAGAGCCCATCCATAGCAGGGAGGGGACACCTGGGCTCTGCCCCTTGTGCAGCACAGCCAGGACCCTGAGAGGCAGAAAGAACAGGGTGTATTACAGAGCTGAGACCCCCCACACCCAGCTGCCCCCACAGAGGGATCCCCCACAGGACAGATGCCCACGGACGGACGGACAGACGGGCCCAGCAGCTGCTCAGTCCCAGTGGACCTTGACTGGGGGGAAGGTCCAGAGGTCGGGGTGGCCCATGTGGAGCAGGGAGCTGCAGGGGGACGTGCTCCAGCGGAAAGGGGGCACGTCATCCCAGGCGGGGCCACTGACTGCCACCAGCCCGAAGGTGGGGACCATGCCCGAGGAGGTGACCTGCACACGGGGACACAAACCAGGACAGCGAGTCAGCACTGGGGATGGGCTGCACAGCCCAGGAGAGTTGTTGGGCCCCAAGGAGGAGCCCTGCAGGGCTGCCTGGCTCACACACCTTCATGTCGATGCCGCCGTGGCAGCGCTGGCGCAGGGCAGGGAAGGGGTAGGTGCCGTTGGAAGGGTTGAGGTCAGAGCGGGCCGAGATGGCGTTCTCAGCATTCTGGGGGGGGTCACAGCCCCTGCACCGTGACAGGGGGTCCTGCAGGTAGTTGTTGGACCTGCAGGAAGGGTGGGGAGAGAGCCACAGTGAAGAAAAAACCCATGGATCACAAAACATTCCTTGAGGGAACAGCCTGGTTTGGGGGCCCCAGCACACACCGCATCAGGCGGATCATGGAGTCCAGGTCGTGCACCAGCGTCTGGTTCCGGCGGAAGATCTGGGCACGGGGGTTCTTGTCATAGGTGAACCAGTCGCCGTATTTCTTCACCAGCTCCACGTTCCCACTGGCATTGAAGATCTCCTCGAAGTACCTGGGGTGGGGGAACCCAGCAAGTCGGCATCAAGGGGCTGCAAGGTGAGCACTGCTGCCCCTCTGTCCAGGGCAGGCCACAGGGAGGGAGGGCACTCACGGCACGTTGTAGCTGGCCCAGTAGCCCTGCTGGTACAGCAGCTCTGTCTTATCAGCCACCACCACCAGGCCCCTGTGCTGGGAGGAAGAGCACTGGTCAGAGCAGAGGGGGAAAAAGCCACTGGGGATAGTGGGGGACATGCTGGGCTGGGGGGAACACATACAGCCAGAGGTGCTGGGCACCCATCACCTCAGTACCAGCACCCCCAGAGCCTTTAGCCACAGACACACCTCATCACCCTGTGACCATTCATTGGGCTGGGTAGGCACCACCCTCAGGGCTTTCCCAAACCCACAGGGGGATGGGAGAGGAGACAGCAGGGGCTCAGGGAGGAATGGAACCACTCACGGGATCTGCTCCAGCACTGTCAGCATGCCCGGCACCGGGCTCGCTCTGCCCGGTGTGAAGGCATTGTAATCCACCACCATCCACTGGTTGTTGTACCTGGCATGGAGAGCAAGGAATGCATCCCCCTGGCAGCATGGGCACCCTCCATCCAATCCCACCCCCCCAGGACCACCCCCAGACCCCAGCCCACTCACGTGCCGCTGTTGAAGCGCCGGAAGACGTTGGCCCACTCGGACCCACTGCGGGCCAGCCGGTTGGCCACGATGTTCCTCAGCCACTCCAGGACGCTGCCCCGGGGCTCCAGGTACTTCCACAGGGCCGGGTTGTTGTTCCCAATGGTGGTTTCCAGAGCCACCTGCAGGGCAGGGAGTGATGGGGAGGGCAGCAGGGCCGGGGAAAGATCCCTGAGGACCAAACCCACTCACCAACCCGCTGCTGAGGATGTAGAAGTCATCCACGGAGAAGATGGTGCCAGGGTAGGAGGAGAACACCTGGATGCTGCCAGGGATCTGAGACTTGCCTGGAGGGGGGATCAGAGGTGTCAGAAGGGGGAGGTGAGGGGCAGCCCCCCCAGCCCAGCCCACGCACCGCCGGCCGAGGTGCGGAAGGGCAGCGTGTACTTCTTGATGACGCGCAGCATGGCCTGGTAGGAGGTCCAGGTGTCGTGGGCCACCAGCAGGTCCCCGTGGCCTGGCAGCAGCTTCACCAGAGCCGAGCAGGAGCCCGAGCCCAGGACACGCTGCGGGGAGGAGCGGTTCAGGGCAGACTCCAGGTCCTCCAGGTCACCCCCCAACTGCAGCAGCCTGGGGGGAAGCAAGGTGTAAGATGTCAGGTGAGGGATGCCCCAGCCCTGGAGCTGAGCTGGCTCAGAGCTCTCTGTCTGTCTGTCCATCTCCACCACACCCCAGCGCAGGCACCCTGGTGGTTTTTTAGCCTTCTGATTGTTTCTCATTTCTACTGGAGTTTTCTCATGCTTGTAACAAAAACAAAGACTGATGTTTGGTAAATAACACATTCCTTTCCAGGGAGAAGGACAAATTGATGGACTTCTGAGTTGACTACTGGGGTCAGAGGGATGTTCCTTTTGTCCCTCAATCCTTGACCAAATCCCAAAAATTATATAAATTGAAATCCCCAAATAAACTTCCCTTTTCTTTTTCATCCCACATCCTGACGGGAGAGTGTAGTTCTTTTTGTGTACTCTTGCAACACCCTGGTAGCATGAGCAGGGAGGAAAGGGGGAGCATAGCAGTGGGGAAACTGAGGCAGGCACTGTGGGGGGGAACCCACCACCCAGCCCATGGGGTGGGGCACAACACGCCTTGGCTCCATCCTGCCCCAGCAGCAGAAGACAAGTGCCCAGACAAGGTGGACAAAGTGGGCTGGGAGTAGAACTGGCTGTTCCTGGGCATGCAGGAATTGTCCCCAGAGCTCTCCAAACCCTGGGACAACCATCCCCTACTCTCCACCACCTCTGAGCTTACAGGAAGCCGAAGGGTGCCAGGGTGATCCTGCCCCTGGGGAAGTCCAGGCGCCTGTTGTAGCTGTCCTCCAGCCCCTTCAGCTGCAGCAGGGCCAGGCGTACCTGGGGACAGGGGACAGAGCTGGCACCCATCTCCTGTGAGGAGGCAGGCTGAGAGGTTTTGGGGAACAGACTCCCTCATTCCCCCAGGGGACAGAGCAGATCAGCTGGGTCTCAGTGCTGCTGCAGAGGCACAGGGGGGGAAATGTCACTATCAGCAAGGTCATGACTCAGCAGCCATGGCCAAGGGTGACAAAGCCACATCCCGTGCACCCCAACTGCAGCATGCGAGGCTCTGGCGAGGAGAAAGTCACGAGTCACTTCTACTCACCCCAGCAAAGAGGATGACCACATCCTTGTCATCCTACCTGGAGCTCAGCCAGGACAGCTCACTGCCCTGTCTTGGCCTCTGGATGAGAGGCCCAGGAGGACCTCGGGGGGTTCCCCGGGTGGGGGTTTCCCATCCTCACCTGGTGCCAGTACTCGGGGTCTTGCCCTTTTGCCATCTGCTCCTCCATCCAGGCCAGGTTGGCCTCCAGGTAGTTCCGCAGCTTCTGGCAGTACTCGCTCTCGTACTTGAAGGGGCCGCAGTAGCCCACCATGGTGTTCATCCAGTGCATGTACATCAGCTGGGGGACAGGGCCACGGTGTCACCGGCGGGGGACAGCCCGGGGAGGGACCAGGGCACGCATTTCTGGAGGGGTGTCCCCTTACCTGCTCGGTGACGGCAGCCTCGGCGAGCCCAGCAGCGTAGGCCTGCAGGCTGTCATTGTACGAGGCGTTGGTGGTCACCTCCAGGAACGCCCAGCTGTGGGGACACGGTCACGGTGGGTCGCGGACACGGGTGGGAGGAGGCATGCTACCGATCCCGCGGCCACCCCATCCCCGCTGGGCTCCATGAGGTCCCCGTCCCGTCCCATCAGGGCCATACCCGACGTGAGGGATGCGGTCATCGAGGCTGGCCCAGGCGATCGCGCCGGGGTGGCGGCCGGGGAGGACGCGCAGCCGCTCGGAGCCGGGCTCCAGCAGCACGGAGACATTGCGGGGCACCGGGGACGGGGCTGCGACGGCCGGGACGGCGGAGAGGAGCGGGGACAGGAACGGGGACAGGAGAGAAGACAGGAGAGGGGACAGAAGGGAGGCCACCAGCAGCGCCCCCGGGGCCGCCATGGCGGGGACACGGAGGGGCGGGGCGAGGGAAGGGCCGCGCCCCCGGTAGTGCCGGTGTGTGAGTGGGCGGGGCTGGGGGGGCGGGGCTTCGCTGTGACCACGCCCCCGCAAGGCTCGGTTGGCTTAATAGAGCTGGATCATGTTGGGGGCGGAGCTTCAGTGTGGCCACGCCCCCGCATGCCCGATTGGCTTAATGGAGCGGGGTTATATTGGAGGCGGAGCTTCAGTGTGGCCACGCCCCCATCGGCACTGCCGTGCCTCAATGGCTGGGCCGGTTTGGGGCGGGGCACAGGTTTGGCCACGCCCCCGCAGATCAGCTGTGTGAACGCCTGACACGGGGTGGGGTATGGGGCGGGGCTTATGCCGTGGCCACGCCCCCACCCGCCCTGAGGCCGCGGGGACCCCTCAGACCCCCCACAACACCCTGTGTCCCCCCCATGGTACCCCACGCCTCTCCCAGCGCCACAGGAGATGTGCGGAGCTTCCCTCCTCCCTGCCCCAGCCGTGCCCCGCCTTTGGGAACACGCGTGGACCCCTGGCGTGAGCAGCCCGGCCCCCGGCGTGTCCCTGTGTTCGGGGCAGGGGCAACACACGAGGTGCTGATGCTTCCCTTGGGCCCCCGACCCGCGGCAGCCCCGGCCTTGCGCAATTCCTTTCACGTCTCCTCGGGCAGAAGGGCAGAATTGCAGCTTCGGGGAGAAACTGGCCTGGGTGGGAAATGGATCTTTGAATCCCATCAGGATCTTGGGGCTCTGGCCATGGGGGCCAACCTGCACCCCACAAACAGGGCATGGCGCTTGCACGGGGCATGGCTGAGGCTGGGGTGTCCTGGAGCTGGGGACACCGGTGCGGGTGTCCTGGAGCTGGGGACACGGGTTCTCAGAGAGTCACCCCAAAGGGGGGCTGTAGGTGGGCGCAGCACGCAGGGTGGGTGTTCCGGCCTGAGAGGGACGGGACGGAGCAGCGAGCCGGGCGTGTCCCCTCCCCGCGGCCAGCCGCGTGGGAAAGTGTCGCTGTCGCTTTAAGGGCGGAGGGTGGCGGCCCCTTTAAGGCGGGGGGGGCCGGCAGGGATCAGCTGCCCGCGCACGGCAGCGGGGCCGCGCCGACACGGTGGGGGGAGGGTGGAGGTGTGGGTC